>LD353529.1:0-25298 GCA_001465055.1 Ptychodera flava | reverse complement strand
AACATTTCAATCCAATACTCCTAACAATTGTGTTTTGTACTGCATTCGTTTCTTGTGGCAGTAATAACTCTTGAAAGAATGGTTGGAATGCAATGAAAATCAGCCACCATATGTGAAATTAAATACTTTACAAAATAAACCTCAAAAAACAAGGTCATCCAATCATGTCATAGTAGAAACTTGGCGGAAAGTTGTGAAATTTATTAATTTTTCAATCTTACCGAGATGACTATGATTTAATTTATATTGACATCTTATACAGTCATAGATTTAGGTTCATATTGTAATACATACACATCTGAATGCTACAGAAAAAATGCGGTTGTTGTATGACTTTTCGTTCAATAGATATCTTTGCCACAAATTTCCTCATATTTTTAACCCTGAAATTGTCGCCATGCCAACCGAATATCCGGTTTTCCCCATGCACTGCATTTTACCATCTACTGCAACAAAAAGATGACAAAATCTGAAAACAAGGTACTACACGGTTAATGTTTTAAAATAGCCCAGACAATAGCCTTAAGTGGCGCCAAACATCTCTTGCCGACAGTGGGTTTACGGAAAATCATTTCAGTAAATGTTGAAATTATCCAAAAAACGTAGATTTTACTAATTCCGTTTAATAAGTAAGTAGTAAGTGTTCCTTATATCGAGCTCTTAAGAGCTCGGTAAAAATTGACCGTTATTGAAGAAAACATACAAATAGCAATAAGATACGTTTCAATTTGACGGAAATGTAATAGATCGCCTTTACAGTATTGTGTGTTAACATTTTTTTGAGAAAATATTACCAAATCAATTGTTTATAATATAAGAAAAAAAAAGCAGCCACAAATGTGTGATTTTTAAAAATTTGACTTTCCCTTGTGGTGACAGACAGAGAGGAAAGAAATGAACAAAACTCGATCTTCTCAGCCTGTACATGGTGTCTTCTGTGCACAATTCTATGGAGGTTGATATCGAATAATAATCTTGAACTTATTTGGGATAATTTGATCTTTATATTTTTCAAATTTCTCAAAAGTGTTAGGTGCCCTATAGCTCAATGTTGTGATACTACAAATTATTCATAAAAACAAGTGTGTGACTTAAAAAGAAAAGCAAATGAGGTTACATTTGCAGATTATATAGACATTACTTCACCATCCAATTATCCCAAATTAGTTCCAATCATGTTCATAATGAGTGATAAATTATGAGTGAAAACTACATCCGATTAATGGGATGCTATATAAGAAGTCATTGTCTGAGTCATGTTCTACCGAAAACATTCATTCAAGTTGCATCAAGAAGAATGTTTTCGCTTAGTGTAAAGAACTGGTAAAAGTGACAAAAGGCCTAAAGTTTGTAAATTACAAGATACTTGTGGTTTATGAGCACGGGACCAAATTAATTTAACGATTTGATTAAAATACCATCCAAGATAGAACGGTGGTCGTCGTCCAAGAAAACAACTTACAATCTCATCAATCTACATTTACAATCTGATCAATTAGCTGCGTTTGACGTTGGCCATTGTGCAATTTATGTTCATCAGGAATTTTCATTAAAGTTTCAGCATTAAGAAACTTTTGAAGAGGTAACCAAAAGGAAATAAAAAGCCTTACAAGTTTGTAAACTTCAAGGCATCTATGGCTTATGCATCGTTCCCAAAGTATTTTGTAGACATGATGAAATGACAGATGATGTGGTCAGAGAAGACTGTCCAAGATATGGCCAAGTCAAGAAAACTCTTTGTGAATAGTATGCGATTCTTTTCATGGAATGTGCAAGGCTTACTTAGTAATGACTTCTTGAAGATTTCAAAACATTTGACGATGTTTGTACGTGGAAAACTTGGCTATACGCGAGTTGTTACCAAATATTGTCTAATGTATACCCTTATCGGAAGAAAAACATCCAGAGTTAGTCGATATGCTGTCGATCTCTATCTTTTCATCAACTAATTGTGATCAACATGTATTTCAAACTTGTGTTTCTACATTACGAAATTCAGTGTTCTTAATGTTACATTGCAAGACGTTTGGATTGGATTTTCAAAGAATATTCTCTTAGGATGTTTTTACCGTTTGAAATATCGACGCTGTATTCTATTCTAATAAATAAAATTATTTTATGTTGAATTTACATGAGTTATTCGAAACTCGCTAAGTATACAATGAGCTCTCCTTTGGCATCATGAAATTCGATCTGGATTTTTGGACATTAAATGTACTAAAATAACAAACAATGACAAATATTTATAATAAATATAAAATGACTGCGATTTTCTTCATCTTTGTATAAGGAACTGACGCTTGGATTGACTCAAGTTCATAAACGAGCTGTGCAGCCGGGAAATAATAGGAAATTATTCGGCGTCTCAAAAACTATTCGAGGGTTTGGTTCGCAACGCCTCCAACGATGTCAGAATCCTTGTCATGTATTCAGGTCCGCCGAATGCGAGTAATAACACCATTGAACAGTTCTTGCTAGAGTCAACGGAGCGAAGCATCATGGGACGTACGAACACGACATTCTCTGATTGCCAGTCTACATAATTGACTTCATGTCTGTCCACTCTCTAATTACGTCTCAAGTAAATCATCCGGGATGAGTCCTCTTTCTTTCATCTTTTCGTATGTAAATAAAACTGGAAAGACAAAATGGGTAAAAACAGATGATGTAAATTTTTAAAAATATGATTCACAAGGTGACGCAGTTTAATCCTATCAGCCTTATTTCAGTGTATAGAGATCATGATTCATCATCGACTAGAATGAATTAAAAGTACTACCGTGTTTCAATATATATGTAATGCAGTTGTCGGTGAATTGTTTTTGCCACAAGTTTGCAACAGTTTACTTCACTGAAATTGTAATGATCAACGTCACGAACAATAATCATCGTACGTAAATTCCAAAAAATCATTAGGTATAAAAATATGTAATCAGGTAAAATGAAAATACAAAATTTCTTTGACTGCTGTCATTGTATCACCCCTTTATATTGCAAGTATAAATACTTCTTCGGTCAAGTCCTTCAAGCTTTATATGCCAAACTATGAAAGTTCATTAAATATGCAACATTAATTAGCTGACGCGAAACTAATAAAAAATCTTTCACTACTTTTATATAAAATTTTATCATCAATATATATAACACTTTCATCAAGTTTTGTCAAGTTCTTCCAGTAATCACTTATTTTTGAAAAGTTCATTACGTATACAAAGTAACAAACAGCTGACACAGCCAATTTCATCAGCTTTGCTCCAGTACAGCCAGTTAAATGTGCCTGATTTAGAATGTTCATTACAAAAAGCAAAATATCAATTAGCTGACATGAAAATGCAAAATTTCTTTAACTATATAATATCATTGTCTCATAATAAGTCTCATAAAGTTTGGTAAAGTCTTGATAGTCTTATGTGCCCGATTGGGAATGTTCCTTGCAAATTAGTAACTGGTTGATGTAAAAATGCTAAAAGTCTTTCATTAATGTTATGTCATAGAATCTCCACTGGACGTAGCAAGTTTCGTGATCTTTGATCAAGTTAATTTGGTCCAGATATATATCCCTAATAATCAAAGAACATCATATATGCAAATTAGCAATTAACTTTCATGGCTGATATATCCAAGGGTGACCAGATCTGTAGCAAATCTGAAACTTGTGTGCATCTGTTTATAATGTATATCCGTTTCTTCCTAAAATCATTTATTATGCAAATAAGCATAACATATGAAAGCCACACCCACCAAAACTAACCAGTGCCTGCCATTTACGAACAATGTATGTAACAGATTTCATACCAATCCTGTCAGCAGTTCTTGAGATGCCAACAGACAGACTTACACACGGACAAACACACTGACTGCCATACAGATAGACACACATCGGTGCGACATTAGCTCACGTGTGTGACCACTTGAGCTAAAAATAAGAGTGTACCATTTTTGGCTCATGTGCATAACATTAAGTTGGTCAATGTTATGACTCTTTTCTAAAATGTCCATGTTGCAGTATTTGTGTATGTTACCATGACTACATATATTTGTTCTTCATAACTAAAACGTTAAAACGGAAGCTCAGGAGATTTTGTGTGGTAGATTCATGAACTGATCTGGCGTGAAATGTTCCTGGAGGCTATGTCAAACAAAGACAAATTTGCACATTAAATTCTATGGGCACACAATCGATATCTTAAGAATTGATTGATGAAATCTAATGCGACTTTGCAAAAATGGTAGACTCAACAGTAATGCCACATCAAGAAATGAGATCATTTAGGCAATAAATATCAACACTGAATGCACTGCATTTCATCCAATATGACTTTGAGGTAAACTAATCATGTGAGTGTCATACTGATGATTTACTCATTTACATACTTAATGGCAAAAACCTGCGTGTACTGAAATACTGAAATTGAACGCAGTTTTAAGGTAAAGTGTATTACATAGTATTATGCATGTCAAAAGTTTGATAAGTATAATATAATGATTATTAGCTCATTTGCATATGTAATAACTCCAGTAATTGGGTTTTATATTAACGCTCAAGGCACATAATTTGATCGGACTTCTTAGGAAGCTTGGTCATTATTTGTGGATGTGTGGAAAGTTTGTTGAGTTTAACAGTAAGCTCTTTTGTATAGTTAATGAACTTCTTTAAGTAGATAATATATGAAAGCTGAGTACGATAAATTGATCAAACATTCTGGGTACATTTGTCATGATTAGTGTTTCTTATAGCGAAAAGTTGATGAGCACGATGTACTGATTATCACTTCATTTGCATATCACGTGGAATTAGGCTATATATCAAAGCTGTTTTCACTGAATTTAATTTGACTTGCGGGGAACTGTTACATACTGTCGCTGTATGTGTGACACAAGCTATAAAGTGAAATGAGTGTGACTCATGGGAATTGACTCATCATTTGCACATAAATGGACTTTTGTAATTAGGCTGCATATCTGACCTGAACGCTAAATGTATTGGATTTCTTAGGTGCATTGGTCGTACTTAGGTTTAGTTGAAAACTATAGGATTCTAGGTATGAAACCAAGTATGAAATCAATTGAACATTGGATGAATTTTTTACGCTTTATGCGAAAATTGAATTTACAGCGTAAGACCAGATTGTGTTGTATATTGAAAGTTTTATGGGCGTGACAAAGTAAGTATTAGTTCATTCGCATACATAATGAAATTTTGAAATTAGGCTACAGTCGAATCTAAGTCCCCTTTTTCAGGTGATCATTATAGTGTGACGTTTTCACAAGTCGGCCACCTAAATCTCAAATTTATTGCATTATTATAAGATAAGTGCACAATGATAGCCTTATACAATAACACAAAATTTAGACTGGGTTTATAAACGTATAGTACGCTGACAATTTCCTTCTCCAGCTTGATGAGTATTTTCCTTATGGAAACACTATAATATTTATTGTTTTTATTTTCATATCGTCTCTGTATTTATAATTACTGAAGCATCAGCCGATCACTTACACTTCACCAAGTACTCGTTGAATTATGAATTATATACTATAACTAAAATTAGTTCATAAAATGTACTCACCCATTTGATATTTGGTCGAATTACTTAGGTCTAAATTTGTATTGACCGCCGATTGCTGTGGCTTTCTCTTCATCTTTATTACTGATATGGTGTAGAGGAACGGGTTAATGGCTGAGTTGATAGGCAAGATGAAGACTGCGGTCCAAGCATAAACAGATCCTGGAACTGTGACTGTATCAGTCATTGCCAGCATACCCATCACAGCGATTGGAACCCAGCAGAAGAAGTCAGTCAGCACTATCAGCGTCATTCGTTTTGCGATGGCTGCGGTTTCCCTGGCTTTCTGCTGTAGTTGAGCACCAGTGGCTAAAGTTGTGCGTCGTATAGCTAAGTACATGGTCAGATACAGAACTGATATAGCAATGAAGGACAGGAAGTTAAGGAAGATGAAAATGACAACTGAGTATATCCATCCGGGTGTTTGTTCGTTGGTAAGGTGGAGGGATAGGCAGACCGGAGAACGACTGTAGAAGCTATCGCCGAAGTAGGGGATACCTACAAGAGGCAGAAAGCTAAGGAATGCAACGGCTATCCAACCAACAACCACAATTACGACGGCAGTTTTCAGTTGTATCCGAATGAATTTCAGAGGAAAAACTATCAAAAGAAAGCGGTCCAAGGTAATAACTGTCAATGAAAAGACGGACATCTCACTTGACAGCGATGCAAGGAAACCAGCAAAACTACACAAGGAGCTGCTTCTCCATGAGGCATCATAGGTGACGTAAACACCACGGTAATTCATGTCAACTGAAGCAATTATCAACATGTATATCCCCATCATGAAATCAGCTACAGCCAAGTTCCAAATGAGCAACGTGTGAACTTTTCCCAAGTCCTTCTCTTTGATTCGCCAAACGATGACGAAGAGGTTGCCGAAAAAGGCCGCTATTCCCAGCATCCAGATAGACCATCTTAAAACTTGATTGGCCATGAGGTCTTCACACGAGGAGAATGCATCAGCAGGCGGTGAGCATACTTGCACTTCTTGGCGTTTTCTGACCATGCAACAGTATTTATAAGCATCGGTATATCTGAAGATGTATAAAAGATATACAAATAATAAAAGTATTTCATGAGAAAGAGATGGCGAATGAACATTTCAAAACAAACAATATATGATATTGAGGTTATCAAGGTTAGACACACCTAAAGGCAGCCGCCATCAAGACTCAAAAGTAGGCTATTATGACAGAAACAGTACGACATCTGTATTAAAGCAGCGGCGGCGCACTTGAAGAGTTCGCGTCACAGCTTACATTTAGTTCCGCCTATTGCACAATTTTATTGTATTGTCATAGGCTGACAGTTTGGTGGTGGTGACGGCTTTTATCAGAACGCGGTTAGTGATTTTTGATGTGATTTTGACCTTAGAATGGCATATGGGTCACCAAGACTATTTGTTAAACATGTTCACAAAACAATGTTTATCATTGTCAAAAAAGAGAAATTAATTACGTCCTTGCCCTAAATTGCGCCCAAAATTGATGCTTGTCCTTTATTCTTACTGACTTTCAATAACCAAATGTGAACTGAATAAGCTCACGTGTTTTACAACAGGTTCATTATATAATAGTAGTATGCTTCATAGAACAATGAGATATCTGTTATATCATTATATGTCGCAGGTTTCATCAATTTTCGCACAGTACTCTGAGTTAAATCACTCATTGCAAAACTTATTTATGAGCTGTTTGTTAACTTGACACTGCTCAATTCTTCATGGGACAATTAGATATCTATCAGATCAACATATGTAGCACGTTTCATCATATTAAATGCTGTAATTTTGAGTAATATCACTAATTACAAAGTTCATTAAATATGCAATGGAACCCTTAATTAAGTTGACAATGCTCAATGTTTCAAAGCGCAATTAGATATTTATCAGATCAATATCTGCAGCAGGTTTAACCAAATTTGGTACCGTAATTTGAGAGTTATATACCTCATAAAAACGTTCATTAAATATGTAAATGAACCTCTAATAAACTTCACACTACTAAATGCTTTACAACACAGATATCTGTCGGATCAGTATCTGCAGATTTCATCAAATTTGGTGCATTTATTTCGGAGTTATATGACTAATTACAAAACGTCATAAAATATGCAAATGAGCAACTCATTAACTTGACACTGCCAATATTTGTTGTATGTATCATCAAATTTGCCGCAGGAATTTCAGAGTTATGTCACTTATTACAAAAGTACATTAAATATATAAATGAGCAGATAATTTACATGACGCTCACAGCATCATCATAATGTTCCGAGATTGTCATCTGTGAAAAGTTTCATGAAATTTTGTGCAGTATTTCTTGATATATGTTGACACTGTCATTATTGTCTCCATAGGGAAACCATTATATGAAAACAAACGATATTGCATAACTTCATAAATATGCAAGCCATACCAACCAAAATTTAATCAGTTCTTGCAAGTAGCATATTGTACCTGTCTACTAAATCTGACCTGAATCCGTTCAGGCGTTTTTGAGTTATCGTGTGAACAGACAGACAGACAGACAGACACTCACAAATACTCTCACACACTCACACATGGACAGACAGACATCGCTATGACATTAGCTCACGTGTGTCAACACGTGAGCAAAAAACAATTAAATACCAAGGATTATGGCAGAATGACTGCATTTAGAGTATTGACATGATACTTACAATTCAGCGAGTCCTATCAACGGTACAAACAGCTCAGAACTTTCAGCCTGGAACAAATTTCCTGTAACATACCTGCAGAAGGGAGAAATTGTAGATGTGTGAACCTTAACGCTCTGAAAACATCTAATTATCAGTTGACAACTTGACATTGTCATTTGTAAACTGATAAATGTCATTTGTTGAAATGTAGGTTCTAAATTATTTGGATAAACATCTTAAGTTACAATCAAACGCTTTGTTACATTCGATTCACATTTTTTGAAATATCGCAATAAAAATTATGAATTACTTATCATGACAGTGTAGGGATTGCTTGATGCTTGATTTTTAAAGACTCTCATTTGCAAATGTTTAAAATTAGTATTAAAATAATAACAATGATCATTTAACTATTGACAAGAAAATAGTGTAATCATGTCGTAAAAGTATATTTTAAAGAAACACCAAAGATGATGACCTTTATACTTACAGTGCGTGAAGATTATGTAGATCTGTAAACGCCCCATCGTTAATAAAAGCAATGTTGTTTCCGGTTAAGATTCTGCGAAGAAAATGCAAATGCGTATAATTAGATGTTCTCTTGCCACTTGCCATAATGGATCATGTAATGATGCAAGTATGTCGTTTACATCAAGGGGCTCACATTCGTGGCATTTGTTTGCTTCATAGTAATGATAAACAACCAGAGTTCTGAGACAACGCCACCCTGCCAATGCCTTCTAGGCAGAATTTGCCCAGGGGACAAGTACTGAGAAAGTAAAATTTCTACAACACTTTGCTGACCTGCTGTTTGGGCTGACTAAATTTGTATTCTTTGTTACTAAAGAAAACGGGTAAAATTTTCTCAGAAGGCTTTTGGCTAAAAATTCTCCATCAGTTAATCGTATTCTATTTCTCATTCAAATAATTATTGCCAGGGATGTTTATAGAATTTGACCTTTGATAAGTGGCGCCTGATGTAAGCTCCTACAATTCCTTCAAGAAAACCAGGTTTTCAATCACAAAGTTATCTTTAAATCCGGCTAGTTGACGTCTTTAACTTAAGGCTAAAATCTAAATTTATTGAAAACGAGACGACTTATACTTACAGCATTCGAAGATTTTGCAGTCCGTAAAATGTATTTGCTTCGATAGTATATATTTTGTTAGCTCCAAGGTTTCTAAAATTAATAAAAATTAAGGACAGAGCTAGCAAACAGTGGTTAATTGAAATCAAAGTTGGTATTGTTGTTTGTGATGCCTAACCCATAAATCACGATGTACCTTTAGCATTTTATGTTCTGTTTGTTATGTATGCTATCTTGTTCGCCTCCAAAGTGTTTAACAATATAGTGGATTTAACTTTCAACATAGTCCGTGTGTCTGTAAAGTAGGGACTAGAATTTATGTGTTGACAATAACAGAGCATGCTGTACACAATGAAGCAGGTTTGTCATACTAATACTGTTTACTTAAACATATTTTAGGGAAAGCAATGAGAGCATGCATCTATTTGATAAAGCTAAAAAGTGATGAGAATGTCCTAAAAAGTTACCACTTTTGTCACTTAATAAACACTTATTTAGCTAAAGTTAGCTTTTCAGAAGTGCAAATGCTCTGCTACCTATTAATGGGCATACTTACAACAAGTACAGGTTTTTCAGGAATTCAAATTGTCTTGGGCGTATCTCAATTATTGAATTATTTGAAAGATCTCTGAAAAAAAGTTTAGAAAGACACAACTTATACATTAAACAGAAATAATTATACCCTACGTATTCGTTATTACTTTGCTCCAGTCAAATAGTCATCATTTCCGTTTCGTGGCAAATTAGTGTATGTCACGCTTTGGTTGGAGTAATTCACAAGCAGTAGAATAAAAGTATATTGATGGTTAAAAAGATGGTGACTTGAAAAAGTTGTGATTTGAAAACATGATGACTTTAACACATGGCCACTTGAAAATATAATTATTCGAAATCCTGTTGAGTTGACAACATGGTGACATCAAGATATAGTGATTTGAAAACATGGCAACATGAAAATATGGTAACTTGAGAACATAGTGACTTGAAAACATGAACATGGTGCCTCGAAAACAAGACGATTCTAAATCATAGGAATTTGAAGACAAGGTGATTCGAAAACATGGTGATCTGAAAATATGAGGGGATGAAATATAAATGTAATGAGTAGACTATCCACTACTTACAGTTCTCCCAGTAATTGAAAATGGCGGAACTCGACTTCCGTAACCTCAACGTCATTTCCGGCCATATTCCTGTTGGCAAAAGACGGTGCATCTGAGTGTATGATAATTTAATGATGTAACTTTGCGTCAATGATCAGATTTGTTGGTTGTGACACAGCATGAGCGCACGTTGTGGGAATAGTATACCCATTACCTCACTCATTAGCTATTTGTTTTTACAAAACATTAGTTCAAGTTAAGCTGATTATTTCACAAAGAGAGTCAAAATTCATCCGTCGAAAAAGGGGCTAAAGTAATTAGTGAATTAACAATAGCGTTGAACTAATTCTGCCGAGAAAAACGGTGCACGGGTATGGTAACTCACAGTTTCTTGATGTCCTGACCAGTAATCAGCGGAAAGGAACTCATCGATTGGTACGCACAATCAATGGCAGATCCATGACAAGTACAATCCGAGGGGCAGATTAGACCTGGTAGAAAAGGGAAAATGTCACATTTTTAATGGAAAAGTGAAAGATGTTGTGACATTGTAATGTACGGAAACTCCCCAGATTGGGCATATGAGCTTCTGCGCTGCTCTAAGTTCCCTTGATAAGACCACTTCTCGTGTCTGGCCTACTCCAGCCCCTTCCCTTCGATAAGACAAAGTTTACACCGCCTTACCACATAGCAGCTCATCATCTCCATGCCGACACTGTGTGACGCCATCACATTTCTGAGATACCAGTATACAGTTTTGCTCCCCATGACAACGATAATGTCCTGGGCACTGGTAAACTCCTGCGTTCATAATGAAAAACAAACTCGTCAAGGCTTGTGCGACTGTATATTTTGAAATGGCTTAGATGACGGAATAATGACATGATTACTACGTCATCAATTCCCGCGCTTCGTGCTCTGTTTAAGATGACGTCTTACAATGCTTATCAATTTCCATTCTTTTTTGTCGTGAAATAACTTACTTTGTTGCAGCTCATCTCTCGGAACAATTCATCTATTTTCATAGTTAGAAATTAATATAAGGGGGCAAGAATTATGACAATGGGACCATTGATATTCAATAGGTTCATCATATATTAATTATCAGTAGAAGGTTGAAGTAGAAAGAAGAAATAAAAAACTTAAACCAGAAAGTTAAATGTACGCTTCAACAAAGATTGCCAGAATTGTAATCTCTCCGGGGAATGAAACAGTAAATCAACTGCTGATATACGTCTCACAGGGAAGATAAGAAATCTCAGCTGATAAACGAATGAAATCATACTGAAAAGTTGTCGCCATTGCATCAAATAATTTGTGGTATTTTGGTCGACGGAAATCGCTCTCCGTAATGACACAATGCAAAGGATTTCGTGTTTTCCACTTCAACTTTACATCACTTACCGCAGTACTCTTCATCAGAGCCACGTGGACAGTCAAAAACACCGTCACATCGCCTATAGAGCGGTATACAGTAGGCATCAGGACACTTAAACATGTCATTAGGACAATTAAAAAGTTCTGAAAAACAATGGTAAAGAATAATATGCAATTTATTTTTCTAGGCAATCGTTTTGCTTCAAATCATGTGTTCTTCTTGCATTTTGAAATAGACAGTTATGGGGGCAATAGCTGCATATTTTAATAAAATTTTAATAAATTTTACCCATGTTATTATATTCTTTGAATTACGTTCGAATGCAAAGTGCCGGCCTTGAAATTAATACTCTGTGAAAAATATGAACTTAATACTTTATGAACAATATGAAATGTAACACTTGGCAAAGAAATTCTAGAAGGGACTAAAATCAGTTTATAATCTTGAGCATGTACAGGTTGTGCTGACAAAAGGAAAACAGGACACATTTTGACATGATTTGTTGTAAATCAAATAAAACAAAGACACATTATGGAAGATAAATCAAAAGTGAAAGCTTAATAGAGCTTTCAAAGCCCTTCTTACATAATCTGATGAATGACCCAACCGTAAAACAAATAAATAAATAAATAAATAAATAAATAAATAAATAAATAAATAAATAAATAAATAAATAAATAAATAAATAATGAGTCACTTAATAAATAAATTAATATCTGAGGGTCGTTGAAAGCATACCACAATTCCTGAGATGGGTGACGTCACGACATCCCCTTTGATAGCCATACTGATCAAAATCGTAGATACACATCCACTTGCGGTCCACGCTGGGACCATTAACGCATCTGAATTCTTCAACACCAAAACTCTCAATTGGCATGTCGACTTTTTCTAATGAGCTAGAGACAGTACGACCGTAGTCACAATCCGTTTCGTCCTCCCTTTCGTTGCCTGCACAATCTAGCTCTCCGTCGCAGTGCGCACGTTCTGGTATACAGTCAACGTAGTAACATAGGAATCCCTTACACACATCTGTAAAGGTTGAATAGTCAACATAGGGTATCTGAGCCATATCGCAAAAGTGGATTTATTAAGGCCAAACGCGCCCCGAAATTGAAAGACTTAAACCTTCGCAGAAACATTCTATTTAGAACTTGAAGACATTCCATTTCGAAATCAAGGAAAACAACCAGGGCTCATTACAAAATATTTCCAGGTACTCGAATTTCAAAACGGCGGTCCTGCCCTTATCGACTCTTTCAGGGTATAATAATATTTCCGATTATCATAAAAATGAACTGGTTAAAACTTCTGTTACTCCATGAGCTTCAAAATGAGCCCCACATGTGGTAGACAAAACAAGACTTATAAAAGTTTGCAAGTCCAAATATTTGTTCCGGGGGCGCATTCTACCCTAAAGCTGCTTTTTGGTAATGAGAGAGCTATGCGAGAAATATCAGTCTGTACGAGTCTTCCTTCAAAATTTAGGACTATTCAATTTACATAACTCATTATTTGGAAAATATGCCAGCAGAGGTAAATACAAAAGCGCGTGGTTAAATCCGTTCATAGTAGAGAATGTAATGTATTTATCCCTAGTTTTCATTCAAGTTCAATGTTAAGAGTTCGTATGGTATGGTTCGACATTACCGCAAAACCTTTCATCAGATCCATCGTAACAGTCCTCCATAAGATCGCAATGCTTTGACTTATCCACACATTGGTTGTTGTCACATTTGAACTGATCATCTGTGCAGTTTGGATACACTGGAAAAAATTTAGTACTTTTGTCACGAATTGCATTGCATTGCAATCGACCTCGTATGACCCCAACGATGTGTGAAGTTAGGGTACCTCTAATGTCGCTATGTGTTACGTATGTTTTACCTAAGGGCAACGTGACAACAATTCGTCAGGACAATTTTCTTCAAAAATACATAAGGTTTAGAATTCCAAGTGGATCAACAAACGCCACTAGTTTCAGAGATTGTGGCAGTGTACAGTGAACAAACGTCATGAAATTGTGAAGAAGCTGCCATTGTGTGACAAAGAAAATAGGTGTTGACAATTTTTTCGATTGTTATCATTCATAACATAGCACACACTTAGTGCAAACTACCATACATTACCACAATTTTCTTCATCGCTGTTGTCGCCACAGTGATCGATGAAATCACAGTAAAACGTCATCGTAACACACTTTCCATTTTTACATTGGAAGGTGTTCGTTGGGCAAACTCCAGCCATATCTGAAGGACAAATAAATATTGTCATCGATTGCATAATGAGTGGTCATTATTAGCTTCGCTGTCAGCGACGCGGAGCTTATCAGATAGGTTGATTTTCCGTCGTCGTCCGTCGTCGTCGTCGTCGTCGTCGTCCGTCGTCGTCCGTCAACAATTGCCTTCTCCTCTGAAACCGCAAGTCCAATTGCTGTGAAATTTTATATGCAGTTCACTTGAGGTGACCTCACTTCAGTTTGTTCAAATTGAGGTGAAATTTGCATATTTGTATTTTTGGGGAATTTTTTGGTGTTTTTGGTAAAAAAATCTTCTCTGAAACCGCTTGTCCGATTGTTTTGAAATTTGATATGCAGTTTGCTTAGGGTGACTTCAGTCAGATTTGTTCAAATTATGGTGAAATTTGCATATTTGTATTTTTAAGGCAGTTTTTGTCATTTTTGGTAAAAAAATCTTTAAAAATCTTCTTCTTCAAAACTACCGGTCAGATAGCTTTGATATTTGGTACATAGGTCCCTAGGGATGATCTATTTCGGATTTGTTCAAATTGTGCAAAAATATGCAAATTTGCATTTTTAAGGCAATTTTTGCCATTTTTGGTCAAAAAATGTATTTCTCAAAAAGTACTGGTCTGACAGTTTTGAAATTTGGTATACAGGTTTCTATTGATAAACTTAGTAATATGTATTGAATTTCTGATGAAATCTGAATTTTTGTATTTTTGGAGCAATTTTTGCCATTTTTGGTCAAAAAATGTGTATTTCCAAAACTACTTATCTGATAGCTTTGAAATTTGGTGTACAGGATTCTAAAGATGAACTAAATGATATTTGTTGAAATTATGATGAAATCTACAATTTTGTAATTTTGGGGCAGTTTTTGCCATTTTTGGTCAAAACATGTGTTTCTCAAAAAGTACTGGTCTGATAGCTTTGAAATTTGGTGTACAGGTTTCTAAAGATGAGCTAAGTAATATATATTGAATTTCTGATGAACTAAATGATATTTATTGAAATAATGATGAAATCTGCAATTTTGAATTTTTGGGGCAATTTTTCCCATTTTTGGTCAAAAACTGCGTTTCTCAAAAAGTACTTGTCTAACAGCTTTGAAATTTGGTATACAGGTTTCTATAGATGAACCGAATTTGATCTTTTGAAATTATGATGAAATCTGCAATTTTTATTTTTGAGGGCAATTGTTGCCATTTTTAGTCAAAAAATTTATTCTCAAAAATTACTCATCAGATAGCTTTGGTTGACATGTTCTTAGGGATGATCCTATGTGATACATTCAAAGTATGATGAAATATTCAATTGTATATTTTTGCAGCTTATTTTAGCCATTTTTTTCTGGCCACTGCATTGAGCTATCAAAGATTTCCACCTTCTTCATCAACATGTGTCAAAAATAGTTATTCTGTATATAAACACAGCGGAGCTATATCGGCCGCTAGGTCGCTTGTTTAAGTAAATGTGATAAAGTGCCACCAAATTCAAGATAATGAGAAGAAAAGCAGCACCGAGAAAAAGTTTACAAATTAACTAAAGGTTTAAGATGGTGATTCTTTAGTTTTTTCTCACTTCTTGTATATTGCGCACGTTTTATCAACTCAAGTAGAGGAGGTCTATCTTCACTTACTGCATCCTATCTCATCAGAGCCATCATTACAATCTGTGTTTCCATCGCACACATAAACAGGATGAATGCACTGATGGTCTGCACATTCGAATGCCTCGACGCCGCACGCATTTGTCGCCACTGCAAATAAGAAGGAATTACTGACGGAGGTTTATCAAGATACTCGGTGACCAAAACACTCATTGAATTTTAAACCAAGAATGTGCTTTGTTGAAAACATTACACAATCAGAACTGAGTTAAATATGAACAAATATACTCTTTATTTAAAAAGGAAAATCTTGTAAAAATGAAAAAAACGTTAGTTTCTCGTATTTCATTAACAAACGATGCGATTTACATGAAAAGCAACTTAAACGAGTCTTTCACACGATCTGCCGTGTTTAGACATACCTAAGACTTTCATGAGTACGTAAACGGATCAAAAAAACAACGGTTACCTGATGCCTGTGTCCTACACATCTCTAAAATAATTTCCTCATCACAATTAATTAATCCAAATGTCCAATCAGATGCATCCATGCCTAGACATTCTCTAGAATGGTCGACGTCTGCGTTGGGCTTATCTTTATTCACACCAATGTAACATTCGGTCTTGTAGTTGTCGTCTGCGGCGGTTGTGCAGTCACCTCCGATCAGTTCGATGATATCATCGTTTACCGTGATATCTTTCACAAGCAGTATATACCCAGTTACGTTTATAGACCAGACGTGGTTGAGATAGTAGGATATAGTCTGTAGTTCTTGTCGGTTTATTTCCTTAAAATTTGAGCACTGTTCCTCTGCTCCAATGTTTCTTTGTTCTAGTTTGAAACAAATGTTTTCGTGTCTTCCCCAAGAAGAATCTTTACAAGCTGTGAAAAATTACGTCACAGACATTCAATGCACATATACGTACATGTATTAACATTCGATTGATGCATTGACGATGGGTTTTGTCATTCCTTTTTCAAGTGATTGAGTTTTGTATGACACCTGTATGATAAAATATTCTGGTAATCTGTCGGTCGTTTCAGAGTCTCAAATCATCCAAACATTTCTTGCATTGCTTTGCTAAGAAATCTTCTGTTTCTGATAACGAAATGAATTACTTTTTGGATGCATTGCAAGAAGTTACTATCATGGTTTAAAGTTGCGGATAGGCATATATAAGCAAACGGAAAATGGTAATTCAAAATTGCAATGGGAAAAATGTAGGCATATCAAGTGACCTTTTTATGTCTGAAACATTTTAAATGCATACAATTATTCTAACGAAAACCATGGTTATCAAAAGTAGCAAAATTAATACTTGCCGTAGTTAGATACACCGACATACGAGTCACCGTCTTTTTCTCCAGAAACCGCGGCGGCTTTCTTACAAATAAACTGTTTAACTGTATTTAAAACACACGGAATATCATGCCACTGATCGGTGCGATGGAAATCAGCCATATCAATGACAGAACACGCTTCAAATCTAGCGCCATCCGGTTGGTTGTAATCGTCATCATATCTGGCCTTTGCCCTATCAAAGAAACAAACAATTTAATACAACAAACATTTTCTACTGGATTATATATTAATGCTTTTAATAACAGCTATGCTTGCGATGACTTTCAGAACAGTTCCACAAACTATTGTAGTCCCCTTACAATACTACATGTTGTAGTTTCTACTTTATGGGTTGATGGTTATTGCTGTCGTTAACGATATTTGAAATTCAAAATAACCTCAATTCCTATGTTATATCTATGGTAGAAAATAAAATTCCTGATTTGAACATTGCCAGGCAATGGAAATTTTGTTTACTCGATAAACGTCGATAGGAGCTCCAACAAGTGGTAGGCAAAAATAGTATTGTCAAAGTTTGAGAGTCCGAATATCTGTCCCACAACCGCATTCTATCTTTAACTTTTTAGTAGCTTAAAATCTGCATAAATGTAAGATGAATTATAAAGCCAAAGAACCTTTGTTAAATTAGTCCATTTCCATTTAAAGCATTTTGAAATGACTGCCTCTAAATTGTTGATAATGATTTGTCATCAGGTCCAGTGTTTCATGCACAATATTCGAGACAATGGGAACCAGAGACTACGACAATTTTCAGAGGCTTAGCGGAGATACGCGTTAGGCTCCGCCGCAGCCGGCGGTGGTCGACCATGCATCGGGGAGAGGCGAGTCCTCCTTCTTGGACTTAAGAACTGGGAAAAGGTATGGTTATCAATTGAAGATGGGAAGGTACTGCAAATGTACATACCAGTCAGCATAACTCATTGGATTTCCATCTGTCCATCGATATTTACCACTTTGCACTACGTCTGACAAACCTAAACAGCCAATAAAATAATCGGAAATACACTCAAGAATAACATGCTTCCCATCTACGAAATTGAGGGTTAGAAAACAAACAAAAATAGCGTAAAATGTACCCAGGTGCCGTTTAGTTGTAACTCCGTGAACTTCAAAATTAACCCCAACAAATTTGAGGGTCTTAATATCTGTCTCCAAGGCGCATACTGTAACCTCCACAAATGTAATAATCTCCACAAATGTTATATCAACCACAATTGTAATAAAATCAGCCACAAACGTAATAAAAGAGTCAACCATTAATGTAACAACCCGCAACCACAAATGTAATACACAAATTAACCATAAATGTAATAAAACTCAACCATAAATGCAACAAACTTGAACTTGCATATGTGACCATTTGTTTATCAATGCCCTGAGTAAATAGTAACTTTAATAAGACTAGTGTAATGTTATAACATACTTTCCTGAAACTAGGTTTCCTTTCCGAAACACAGAATAGAATATTTTGAGAACATAATCAGAAAACGATGAGGTGCTGATCAAACAGTTAGAATAAGGAAGCGTCAAATTAACTTGTCAACCACTGATACTACACAAAGCTTATGACAGATGACCCAGAACAAATAAAAGAGAAATATACAACCTTATAACAGAAACTAAGGACGCAAAACATGTTGTCGAGAACATATATCTATATTTCAATCGTGTAAAAACAATACGAACAACTACCTTACAGAAGAACAAAATTAGACATCCTAACATCCCCGGTGAAGAAATAAACTTTGAAGTGAGACAACATAGGAATACAGACACTCTATCAATTATTCCACAGAATTTATCCACTGAAGACGAATTTGAGACGGCTGATTAAGAACGTAAAGCAAATTTCAGAAAAAACGGCGTTAAAGGATCGTAGTTTTATACAGTCTCCTCCACTCTGGAGTAGAGACTGCACTGACATTCAGATTACAGCTGTGTCTCGCCATGGCCAATCAGTTCGGTACATAAAAAAGGGAAACATAAAATACACTTTCAAATATGCGAAACACACTAAACGCAAACAATTAAGATATGAATAATGTGTGGAGTTGCTTTCCTAATTATTACATAGATGAATATATAAGGGCTAATTCCTTAATAGCAACGATAAAATAGATTTATTACATTTACGGTTGACAAGTATTATCTTTATGAGTGATTTTTTATTACATTTACAGTTGATTTTTGTTACATTTATGGGTGATATTACATTTACCGGTGCACTTTATTGCAATTATGGTTGATGTTACATTTATGGAGGTTAGTAAATTTATGGAGGTTACACATACTAGCTAAAATAAGGTGTAGCATTCAGTAGTGAGTGTGATAAATAACGCACTACACATAAACACATCGCATGATTTTGATAATTTGATCTGCCTTCTGCACAAAAGTTAATATCATACATTTCTGAAAATGTTTGCGTAATGATCTGTCTTGAAAAGAGTGACTGACTGGTGCATAAGTCGGGCCACTCAAGATTTCTACCAATTCTGTAATTGAAGAACCACGAAGACAGCGAATTTTCACCTATATCTTGAACCTATCCTTTGATAGTGTACTTAATGACATGAAGGAATTTCACGGTGTCAGAATTACTGAAATTAATCTATGGAGTAAAGTTCTTATATGTGCCTTCAAACTCAATAATCGCTAAATTCTTACCTATGTAAGTTTTGCTGTCGCCATGTAACCAAACCCTGGACAGTGAATAGATAATGAAGTTCGACTCTTCGCGGTTCAGAATGCTGACCAGATTGGCGCCAACTTGGCGACATTTACTTTCGGCTTGGTTCCATGTCAGTCCAGTCACCCCCCGATTGAACCTGTAGCAGTCTTTTCCAAACCGAGTCCAACCGTTTTCACACTCGTAGTCTGAAATACAACCAAAGGTTTTCAACCAATCTTTATATAGAGGACAAACTGACATATGTGGAGACTATGACATAAAGTATTAACCATGCAACAGAGCAATTTGTGTACAGTGTGCAACTTCATATTAAGGTACTATGGATCACCAAAGTGAAAGACTTAAACTTTTGCTCATACTTTCCTCAAGGAAACGTCCAACCATTTTCTTTCAAAATCAGCAATATATTCAGGATGCAACTGTTAGCACCAGAGAAACAAACTACCTTAAATCTATCGATATTTGGAATTCAATATGTGTGCCATCCCTTGATAACTATACCAAAACCACTTAATTTTTTAGATTTTCTCAGATATAAGTTGTTCAAAAAGCTCACGCAAATGTAGATCAGAAAAAAACTATTGTGAAAAAAATCTGTCCCAACGGTGAATTCTACTCTGAGAGAGAGAGAGAGAGAGAGAGAGAGAGATATTGATATTGCGCGTGTTGAACTTTGACCAATACGACAATGGCATGTTAAAAATCATCACTTACGTTGAACCTCCTGCCTATAGATAGGGAATTGTAGCTGATAAGGAACAGCTGAGTACTTGGCAATAAAGCCTGCATAACCCCCTGTTCCAGTTTGTCCGCCTTGAAACTCTATGTACACTTGTGAAGTAGCCGATATAAAATATCCAGGGTTATCATATCCACAGACTGTAGCGGATCTGTTGGCATCGGACACTCGTACAAAATCACTGCTACAGGTGGTATCTGAGTCACCGACATTGAAATTCAGGAATTCCAAGTGAATGACGTCACCGTCCGCCACCTGGATATCCCAACTGCATTTTGACTCAGGTGGGTATGGATTGGGATAGCCAAGAGAATTTATGAAGCCACACTCTGAATTGAGATGTGTCTCGTGTCCACACTCTGACAGCATACAGCCTGAAATGATGAAACATTTGTAGATATAAGACTCTATGACAAAACAAGTGTATGCGGCCAAAATGTCGAGGAACAGTCGTCATCACGACCTTCCTGATTTCGTTTACAGTTCTTGTACAGGGTCGAGCACTCTGACGAAACCAAGAGTAAACTCCAAATGGACAACATAAATATTAATATACTGATACATGTCTAAAATGTGTGTACTATGTCAAAGCCAACGTAAACGAGATGGACATTTCTCTTGCTTCATATGTAGACATCCACAAGTTAGAAAAGCGCTCAATTAAGCATATATACTTTCATCAACATAGAAAATGTTTTAAGCTCTAAAATTGCAAAATACTTGCACAGACATAGACATTCTGCCATCTTGACGTGATAGGGAAATAGCAGCCTCTATAAGCTAGCAAATATTGAAAGATGCAGGATGAAACACCATATATCGTAATGACGTCAAAAAGACAGGGGAGTCAATCGCACAGCGAAACTTCCTTCCCCTCCAGTCGGAATGTTAATGCTTGCATTTAGATAATAGACGATATTATTTCAATGAATAAATCTAAATTCAGTGACTATCTCGCTATATGCTATATAGCTCGCTACTATGAATTATCCTCGAGAAAAGGAGATTGAAGAAACTACAGAACGGCCTCTTCTGCTTCATATCTGGTTAAATTTGAATCTATTATGATCCCCCTATTAGGCGATATGACAAGAGAGATGATTTCAACTTTAGTATTGAATTACACAAATGCACTCCCTGAGTTGCTGTGAATAGTGACAATCGACCAATCAGATATAAACTTTCGAGCCAGCTGCAGATCAGCAGAAGGATTTAGTGTCGTTGAGAACTCTGAATAGTTTATCCTATCTGCTGACGTCTAGAAATGATTCCTTACCTGTTGTGTAGTAGGTTGCATTGAACCCTCTTCCAACACCCGCTCTATCCGTTGAAAACACAACAGTTAACTCGTTGGAGGTAGATGAAAGAAGTGGTATCTGAGACCCACAAAACTGACCAAACCGTTGATCATCGTTCACTTCTGAGCCGTTGAACAGGGCTAGGTAACTGATACAGCGAATGTGGTCGCCGTACTGCTGTCCGGGCACGTCAAAGGAGTGAAAGTTCAGGTGGATATATCGACCGACTTGTGCAATAATGGTCCACACGCAGTAACTCTCCGGGTAGTATTGCTCATCTCCCGTCAGGAAGTTGGTACTGAATATGGATCCAGTGGCGTCCGTTAGAATACGAGGAGATCCACAGCCCGAACATTCTTTCGTGTCGCAATCTGAACACAACATATCAAAGGCTCTTTTTGATGTAAAGTTATCAACAAAATTCAACAATATATTTCCGAAAATTCCGGTTCCTATTGTTTCTCATTATCATTTATATTAGGGATTAACTGACGCTTTAATTTTTTTAAAAACTGGCGATAACTGTCTTTGGCATATTTGGCGTAGCGTACTTTTTAATCAGTTTTCATTCTTTGATGAAGTTAGATAAAAACTGAAATGTGAGCTTGTAGAATATTTAAAAAACTCTGGCCCCCCATCTAATTATATTTTGTCAATTTTGTTCATTGTATTTTTAGACTCTTGCTTTTTTAGACTCTTGGGTGCATTGACATTCAAACAGCTAAGTAGATTTATCCAATGTTCAGAAGATGCATAACTTTCCGTGTATTCAGATCACCGCTACATTGCAATGGGGTTAATTGGTAATGTGCAAATGTTGACGAATCCTCAAATAGCAATTTTTCGGATATGGTGTAGTGGTTACACTTACATGGTTTGAGCATAACTTCTATCGGCAGTCGAATTACGCCTTCAACATCACGAACTGTAATTCTATCACCGACGGCGAATTCTTTATATGTCGTCGCGTCCATGATATGGTTTATCGAACACTGGGTACAGTTCGTGTAACAGCCATCCGTTGTGCCAAGGAGGTAGAGTGAAGATTCAGAGAACAACCCTGTAGAGAACATGTAGACAAACATTCCGTCGTCATAGCCTTGGTAACCAAATGCGTTTTTGCCTGCATACTACATTAGGCCGAACAAAAATATTTGTGCTGTTCCGATAACCCGACCTACCCTATTTTTACCCGCCGACCCTAGACTTTTTAGAGGTATGTAGACGCGGAAGTTAAAAAAAAGAAAGCAAAAACCCGCAAAATCAAGCACGCAAGAAATAAAGAGAAAATCATGCGAGAACTAGCGCGAAACCTATGACGTCACGTTGCAGATACGTTACAAATAATATGGCGGCCAGATATACGCACAACGTGTAAGTCATCACGTACGTTAAATGAGATCACGGCAAGGGAAGATCGTTGTTGTCTGCTATAAATCGGAAACGGACTCTCAGACAAATTGTTGAAGAAAACGACAAAGGTTTTTCACTATGCAAACAACACTCCACTCGAGTCCAATTTGCTAGTATTGCGGCTGGTCCCTGGTTCGAAGTCCAGCAGACAATTATCCAAATTGACGACGACCGTGAACTTAAACGTGAAATACACGCACTTAGTGACCGGTATTCACTTTTATTTTGAGCGACTGCGCAAGTTGAGGAATTACGAGAGCCAAGAAAACTGTTGATGCATTTCAAGTTCTAATGGCGGGCCACCGGCAGTTTGCACCAACCATGGACGTAACCATGCACCACCGAAGACAAGCAGGTCTGAAACCGGACTGGGCTTTAACAGTACAATTTGCTGTCAAAGAATTATGATTCAGAAAGTTCTGATCACTGGCAGTTTCTATATTGAGGTACCAGAAGACACCTCCATAGTTTCTATGACATTCAAACAAACATACATGTCAACCAGTAATCCAATCTGATGGTGGAACTGTTAACAGCTAAAGGGTTTGGACCCCTGAAAAAAGCGTATATTAAATACAAAAACATTTTGAAAAAAATCCCTACAATCTACCTACCCTAGTTTTGAAACTCAAGTTATCGGAGCACACACTTTTTTCGGCCTTATACGAAATGCTTGTACACCACACCACACAATAGCAATTAGACACGCTGTCGTTTATATGATAAATGTTTATAGAGCGGCTATTTTTGCAAAAAATTGTACATCAAAAATTGTGGGTGAAATCAACCAAAGACTATGATTTTTTATTTAAGAACATTCATTATAGCTACATGTGCGACATTAAGATAGAAAATGCATTATTCTTCAGTTGTTTTCCCATCGCAGTGAATTTATTGCAGCCGAAAGAACTGTATCAGCTTCGTTGTCTTTGCAGTCTTTTCCTGTGTGTGTACGCTGTCTTGGATTCGATTCTCAATCAATGTGTTGATGAATGACAATTTACATCAAAGAAAAGTGACAAATAATATTCAAAAATAAGAAAACATGATAGGACTGTTGTAAATTATTGCTACATTTTAGAAATTTACAATCTACCAGAGTAAATATTGATGCTCTTGAATACTAGGACGCAGTAGATATTAAAATAACGAGTATGCTCCTTGAAAGTGAAAGACTTTGCTGGTTTGTAAAAATCTAAAACAAATCACTCACTGCCTCTACTTTGCCAAAAATTTCCGAGATTAAAATGTTTCTTTTTCCCTCTGGCCGTAAAGAAATTTTCATAAAATACAATGTAGCTCACCTATAAAGTCTCCAGGTTGAAATGTAAGCATTTCCTCCTCCGGAACGTCAATGACTATTTCACCAGGTCTTGCGTTTTCTAGAGTGATATCATTTTGTCCAATTAGGGTATACTCATCACCGCTTTGCCAACGGTAAATTCCCGGATGTAAAGTGACCGATGTCCCGTCTTTCAATGGAATATTGAAACGCCATTGCCTGATCTTTCCACTGCATGGTAGTTCTAATGTTTTATCGATGATAACTAGGGGACCATGCCGTTCTATGAAATAACCATGGTCAATATGAGTGTGTCCAATCGAGTCCGGGCACTGCAAAATATCTATTATCAAAGAACAATGTGAATAATGAAACTTTACTTCTAGCAATGCATGCTTGGAGAATTACATTAGGCAAATTGATGCTGATGGGAATGCATACTTTGTCACATGATGTCACTTATACTCTTGCCATACTACGAGATTGACATTTGGCGGTACAACCTTTATTTTTGCATAGTCTACGAGGGTGACAATGACAGACTCAATTCTTACTATAGTTCAAGCATTCCGAATATATCAGTGCAAAGTGCCGTGACTCTTGGTAAACCATCAGAAGAATTATGATTGTCTTAAAGAAGAGTTCGATCTTGTCAGATTTTATCGTCTGCACACACTGTAATATCAGATATGAAAAGAAAATGCTCCTGTGTTTCAGTATACTAAGTACGTTGCAGCTTTCTGTAAATTGAACTGCTGCCAAACGTTTGCAACTTCATTAAGACTAGTGTTATGATCAACATCAAGAAAAACAGATTAATCCAAAGGATATATATATATATATATATATATATATATAT
>LD353519.1:24169-42281 GCA_001465055.1 Ptychodera flava | reverse complement strand
TGACCAAGGAGGTTTGTGTAGATGCTGAGGCAGGAAACGTGATACCTCGCCCTTCAGCTCTTTCCGTGCAGGATTTACAGAAGTTTTGGTTATATTCTCGAACTCATTGTTAGCAACATTTTGTGACAAAAAGGATACAAATTGAATCCTTGTTTTGATTTTGCAGGATTGATTAAAACCAGTCGTGTAGCGTGATCTTATAAAACTTTTGCTCATTTTGAGCATGATGTACTAACTTGGACATTATGTAACATCAAACGCATCATGGGAAATATGTTTACTTCTTGATTGGAAATAAACAGGTTTGAGGTCAAAAAGTTCTACTTCCGACTTCCGCTCTTACGGACGACATCGGACCATGACCGACTCAAAAATGTAGGTTGGTTTTCTGGCTCAAGGTGACCATTTTAGACGGCGTACTTTGGCATGTAACAGTTCATCGGTATAGCGATGCTTTTGATAGTCGTTAAATTTCGATTGACTTCTATATCTGCTCAGGTTTGTGTTTTCTTGTGATACTGTGTCTGAGATCTTCAACCCTTTCCTTATTTTACTACGTGTGTGACGGCTGTGGTGTTGACTCAATCACTTAATCCGCTGATACGGACAGCGGATTAGCAAGTTGGCAATGTTTTCGGAGCAATTACAGTGGTGTATACACAAGTTGGAGAGGAGATAAGGACTTGTCGGTAATATATAAAGCAGTCAGACGGTGTGGAGTTGAACTCTTTATTTGAAATATCACAGTCAAAATTAATAAAATCAAATAAGGTAAACCGTTGCACACAAAAAACCCTCCTCCCCACCCCAGGGTCCTTTCATCTGTTCCCTGTGGGCGCTCGTGTGTTGCGGTCACGTCATAAACATTTCCACGATTACCCGTATATTGACTTATACACTTTAACATCAAGGTATCCGTTGGTTTCCTGTACTGAAAGTATATCGATGACACTTTTTCAGTTTTGGTGATAGTTTTACGTCCGTTTCAGCACATTTTGGCGCAGTTCAGTGTAGTTTGGCGCCATTGTGAACGGGGA
The DNA here is from genome assembly GCA_001465055.1 of Ptychodera flava. Classification (NCBI taxonomy): domain Eukaryota; kingdom Metazoa; phylum Hemichordata; class Enteropneusta; family Ptychoderidae; genus Ptychodera; species Ptychodera flava. Next base: position 41,244 of record LD353519.1, on the reverse strand, counting down.
ACTACACGCGAGTGAGTGAGACAACAATGTAACAACTTCGGACAAAAGAATATCGATCGATAACGTTCACTGCATGATTACAGTGGAGACTCTGTGCCGGTTCGCCTCTGTTCTGTGTTATTTTTGCAGTTTACTGGAATTTTTATGGTTGATATTCGCCAAAATTTGGTGTAAATTACAACAACCTGACAGGTATTTGATCTGTACAATTTAAGAGACGCTAACCGATTAAAATGCGTCAATATAAGACCCTGATTCTGCATATGCAAACGCCGTAAGATCGCCATTTTATTGAGGGCAAGAGCAAAAATTCAGCGATCGAAAAAATAAAATGCAACTAAAACATGTTTCGTCGAGAAATTCAAAAAACTAAAACAACAGGAATTTTGTATATAAATCAAAGAAACACTGCGCCATTTTTCACTATCATTGGTTCAGAATTGAGAAATTTGAACGAGCGAGAGTTGTACATTCTGTTCAGTACATTAAATGCCATTTTTTTCTATGGGAAATCGAGCTGATTAAACACATCGTAAAATGAAAAATACATCTGAAAAAAAACGTTGGTTTAACTTTGTCATTTCGCTGTTATTTTTTATAATATTTGGTATGACAGATATCATGAAGGGTAACTAAAACTCTATGGTTTTATTTTTTTGAGTTTCCCTCTTATTTTTATGACATGACGAGTTGAAGATCGTTTTGCTGTTGACTGTGTTTTTACGTAATTTTGCATATGGCTGTTATTGCTTACGTATTTTTGGAATTCCCATGTGAAATTCTTCCCAACAGCATATACGGGAAATATGACCTGTTACTCTTTCATTAATATTTAGCTGTGCAGCAAGGAAATACGGCGAAATTTTCAACATGACGCGGGAGGTGAAATTTACTCTCTGAACGCGCACTCCACGTATGTGTGGCAAAAATTCGGGACGCTAATACCGTACTAAATGGGGCGCCTTTGGGCCGTAGTGAATTGCACATGTCTCCAGCGTTTTCTATAGGCATCCCTAGTACCAAAAACACCTGATGGCGACATATGGCCTTCACCAGGACGCAACAGGTCATTTGGTGTCAATGCAGGCGCGTCTCTACTATCATCTGATACAACTGTAAGTGGACGACTATTTACCACATTCTCTACTTCTGCAAATATTGTATCCAGTCTTTCATCATCCAATACTTGATTTCTTAGCAAGGATACTAGGATGGATCGCACAGTGCGAATTTCTCGCTCCCAGACTCCTCCCATATGTGAGGCAGTGGGTGGGTTGAATTCCCATTCTATCTCACGCATTAACAATTCTTGTCTAGTGCTGTTACTGTCATTCCTTTTCTTGATAGATTCTCTCAGTTCTTTATTCCCTCCAACAAAGTTACTGCCATTATCCGAGCGGATCTTCTTTGGTTTACCTCTCCTAGCAATAAACCTAATTAAGGCATTGATAAATGAATCTCCATCCATGGAATGCAGCTTTTCGATACGAATTGCTCTCATGGTCAAACATGTGAACAGACATCCGTATCTTTTCTCTTGTGACCGTCCTCTTTTCACAAAATATGGTCCAAAACAATCAACTCCTGTGTACGTGAAGGGGGTACATTGTGGAGTGACTCTGTCAACTGGTAGATCTGCCATTCTTTGCTTTTGCAAGACTCCCTTTAGATGCCTGCAGACGACACATCCTCGCAAGATCCTTTTCATCAATGGTCTCGCCCGAGGAATCCAATACTTCTGACGGAGCATAGCCATTACAAATTCTCGACCACAATGATGAGATTCCCACACATAAACATTTCTGACCAAAAGCTCCGCAATATGATGATCTCTTGGAATGATAACTGGATGTTTCGCTGCGTCTGCTATTGGCGCCCTTTCTAATCTTCCTTTGATTTTCAGCAAGCCATCTGCATCATAGAATGGCTCCAAGCTGTATAGACAACTTTTCTTGGTAATTGGCTTTCCCAATTTCAGACATTGTATCTCTGAAGCGTAATTTATTTTCTGGATATACGCAATGATAGCTTTCTCAGTAGCCACTATCTGTGCCACAGTAAAAGAAACCGTTTCATTTTTGGTTTCCCACAGCTTAACCATCGATAAAATCTTCCACACTACAGCCTTAAGAAGCCGGAACCATTCAGAGTAGTAATGCAGCAGTTGATTTGCTGGGTCTTCTAATTTACTAGTGCAGTGCATGCTTTAGTTTCCCTTTTCACCTCACTATCACTGTCCAACATAGTTGGGCTGTATACTGGCACTAAGGGCCAACTATGCTGATTCCTCCACATGAACTTAGGACCCTCATGCCATCTACGTCTCTCCAACATAGTTTTTGCTGTTAAACCCCTTGAAGCATCATCAGCTGGGTTATCTTTGGAGCTTACATATCGCCACTGTGATGGGTTTGAACCGTCATGGATTATAGCAAGCCTGTTTGCTACAAAGGTTTGAAACCTTTTGGTCTTACTCCAGATGTAATGAAGAATGGTTGTGCTGTCAGTCCAGAATACTGATTCCTCTAAAGACATCCGAAGCTTGCCTCTGAGCAGACTGTCCATCCTTACAGCTGTCACCGCCGCGCACAACCTCAGTCTTGGAACTGTTATCTGATGTATGGGAGCTAACCTTGATTTGGCCATCACAAGAGCACAATGTACTTTCTTTACGGCGTTTTCTATTCTTAAGTAAGAAACAACACCATAGGCATCTTCTAAAGCATCACCAAAATGATGTAGTTGCCTATGCGTCACTACGCCAAATCCTTCTGGTATCAGACACCGTGGTACCTTTAACTTCTCCAATTCAGGCAATTCCATCAGCCATGTTTTCCACTTCTGGGAGTTAACAGGGTCGATATCATCATCCCAGTCCTTTCCACGTTTACACACTTTCTGAAATATATTCTATGCCTGAAGCACATAAGGACATACAAATCCTAGTGGGTCATATACGGAACTGGTAATTCTCAGAAGTCCACGACGAGTGAAGACCGGAACCTTTTGACGTATTTTGATACCAAACATATCAGTTTCAGTATCCCAGTGAGTACCCAATGCACGCTCCACTGGCAAAGTATCTCTGTCTAAATCAAGATTCTTTACCTTCTTGGCTCGATCTTCAGGTGGCACAGATTGTATGACCTTCTTCCTATTAGAGGACCACTTTGTCAAACGGAAACCTCCCTTGAATAGTAACTCACTCAGACTGACTATTGTTTGTTCAGCCTCGTCATCTGAATCCAACGACCCAAGATAGTCATCGACATAAAAATCTTTGTTCACTGAGTCTATCACTTTAGGGGCAAAGTCTTGCATATAGTCTTCTGCTGTCCTCCTAAGAGCAAAACTGGCACAGCTTGGACTCCAAACACCTCCAAATAGGTGAACTGTCATTCTGAAAACTTCTAGTTCAGCACCAATCTGTCCATCTTTCCACCACAGAAATCGCAAGACATCTCTATGTTTGTTGGGTACTTTCACTTGAAGAAACATGCCTTCTATGTCTCCCATGAAAGCGACAGGCTTTTCCCTAAAGCGCAATAGTACTCCTATCAAGTTATTGGTAAGATCAGGACCCTGAAGTACTTGCTTATTCAGGGAAGTTCCTTCATATTCTGCTGTGCAATAAAAAACAATCTGAAACTTATCTGGCTTATCAGGATGAACCACATTATGGTGCGGCAAATACCACTCATATCCTTCTTGTTGATTTATCTGATCTTGAGATACTCGCTCTGCATAACCTTTGTCAATTAGCTCATGAATACCTTGTTTGTACTTCTGATGTAGTTCTTTGTCCTTTGCCAGTCTTTTCCCCAGACTCTGTAGTCTCCTTTCTGATAGTTTCCAATTGTTAGGCAATCTTGATGTCGAGTCTGTAAATGGAATATCCAAATAATAATGACCGTCCCTCATGGAAACAGACTCATTCCAAATCTTTATTGCCCTCTTTTCATCTTGCGAAGGTTGTGGTTTTGACTTGGCTAGAATTGGCCCACTATATAACTTCTGAAACTGCTCCACCTGAGATTCCAAATGGTCATCTTTACTTTTCAAATCTGCCTTAATGAAGTTGCTCCCTACAAACTCATCTGCTGATCTTGCAATAGGTCCATTTACCATCCAACCCAGAACAGTTCTGATTGCATAAGGCTCATCAAGTCGGCCACACCTAACCTCTAATGGGATGAGTGAGTGGGGCAGGAACATCTTGACCAATGAGAATTGATATATTGTTTAAATCATCTTGATGTAACTTGAGATCTCGCAAGTGACTCCATTTGGCAATATCACCATTCACCACATTTCCCTTCAATGTCGGAAATGACCGTATGGCATAAACTCTAGGCAGAAGTGGGAACAGTTTATTAACGTTTTTATTCATGAACATGGGCTTCTTCTAGTAAATGTAGAAAACAGTTGTAACAATTACATAAAAGATTTGATTTTCTGTAAAAACACGAACATTAAAGCCACCTGTGTAGATCAAATTGTATCTTCTGTACACAAAGCTATCCTTTGAGAACTTTCTATTGACGCTCCTGCAACTCAAACATTCACACCCGGCCGTGTGGTATTCAATCATCGCAATGGCCGATTTCATTCACATGAAAAGGCTCATTTCTTCAGTGTCGTGGTCACTGTTACATAACTGCCCCTCACTTGACGAATCAGTAGGCCTCTTTTACGATTTGTTGCTTTCTATCATTGATGGTTGCATTCCAAAGCTGAAAACCTGCAAATGTAAATTTCCACCTTGGTTTGATGGTGACCTTATTTGTATCTTAAAGAAAAAGAAGCAGTTTACAGAAAATTCAAAAGAGACCAGGCTACTCATCGTGAAGTTTCTGAAGCTCGTGCAACATTTCATCGAGCCAACAACATAAAGCACTCTAATTATATTGCTTCTCTTGAATCTCATGTTAACAACAGCTCTAAACGTTTTTGGAGTTATATCAGAAATAAAAAGAACACTCGGTCCATTTTAAGTACAGTCAACAATGGTACAACATATGCTGATAATGCACACTCGGCAGCTGAACTGTTCACCAGTATTTCAGTTCAGTTTTCACAAAAGACTGCAACTCTGTTCAATACCCTGTCTTTAGTGATGCTGTAACTGATTCACTTTCTTACATTTCTGTATCATTGGAAGAAGTGTATAAACAGTTGATTCAAGTTAACATATACAAGGCAATTGGGCCTCATAACATATCTGGTATTATCATGAAAGAGTATGCTCAGGAATTATCTATTCCCTTATACATTTATTTAATCGTTCACTTTCAGAAGGTAAATTCCCATCTCGCTTCAAACAAGCAAATGTAATTCCAGTTCACAATTCCGGTGACAAGTCAAACTTTACAAATTATAGACCCGTTTCATTCCTCCCACTAATTAGTAAAGTGTTCGAAAATGATGTTTATTCAAAACTTTATGGTCATGTTGAGGAAGGCCTTTGTGACTCCCAGCATGGGTTCATGAAAAACAGATCAACACAAACTAACATTGTTCACTATTCCGATTTTACTGCGGCGGTACTAAATACTAGGGGCCAGGTTGATGCATTTTATACGGATTTTAGCAAACTTTTGATAAAGTTAGCCCCAGGATCTGATTTATTAATGGAAACATTACGGTGTGACTGGCACAGTTTAAAACTTGTTTAACTCGTACTTGACCAATCTATTTCAATGAGTTCTTGTGGATGGATGTTCGTCGTCATGGAGCCCGGTAACTTCTGGTGTTCCCCTGGGGTCACTTCTTGGTCCCTTGCTTTTTGTATTTTTATTAATGATATGGATTGACTTTGTAGACATTCGTTATGTTATATGTACGCTGATGATGCAAAAATATACAAAATAATTAATTCAAGGGATGACTGCATGCTGTTGCAAGAGGATATTACACGACTAAACGAATGGTGTTTCAAAAGGAAAAAAACCTTAAATGACACTAAATGTTCAGTCATCTCGTTCACTAGAAAGAAAAACCCTATTAACTTTTACTACTCATTAAATAATACCCACCTGAAAAGAGTTGATAAAATTAAGGATCTGGGGTAATCTTTGCTAGCGATTTGAGTTTTTCTGCACATTGTCTCATTTATTATTGGTAAACCTTTTCGCATAGTAGGTTTTATAATGCGGAGTTGTAATACATTTCTAACATCAACTCCCTCAATTAACTATGAATAGCTCATGTAAGAAGTATTTTAGAATATGCGTCTGTAGTTTGGTCTCCTTGGCAAAAATAACAACAGGAAAGAATAGAGCATGAAATACCTTAAAGTCCTTTGTTTCAAAACGAAGCATTCTTACAACCGACATAATTATGAAGAATAGTGCCAGCGTTTTAACCTTTCGCCTCTTTATCGTCGGAGACAATTTTTAGATACAATATTTTTGTACAAATGTGTTAATAACATGTATGATTGTCCCGAAATTATTATTGTATTAATTTTAATGTTTTCCAGACGACTACAAAAACCCACACTGTTTTAGACTAGCAGTTAGTAAACTCAATTTAAAAACTATCTACTGTTGATTGACAAATCAGAGTGCTCAATTCAGGGTGTTTTATTTACTCGTAAAGCCTTGGTCACCAAATTCCAGAAACGAATGACAGCGCCGTAGTAAAGTACTGTCCAATCAAAAGTAAATATGTCATATTCTGTAGACATCTGGTACGTTTTAATATTGAAATTTGGTAACACAGCGGAAACCAGCTGCAACACAAAATCCGGTGGTACAAGCATAAACTAATGTGCCCTAGGGCATTTATAGGATGTTCCATTACATTGGAAGGCTATTTCACAAATAAAAGTTTTAATTCATATCCTAAACATGTTACATTGACAAAGGGGACGGTTGACGTAAACACATCGGACACGAAAATATATCAGTTATGGGCGATAGTTTTTAAGTCGGATAAAACTCTCGTACTCGGACTCTTCTGGTATATAAAGTCCAACCCTATGATAAAATGTCTCGGCCTGTGGCCTCGATATTTTATTGTTGGGTTGGACTTTATATACCAGAAGAGCCCTCGTACTCGGGCTTTATCCTATACGTTTTACATACTCCGCACTTCAAAGATTTACATTAAAATGTTCACTTGGTATACATTAAATTTACAACACAAGTTTGTGTATTTTAACATGCACTCGGTCAACATGGATTCTTATTTCTGTTTTATTTAACTTCTTTCAACATTAATCTATCTTTCGGCAATTTACTGTAGCTTTATTTTTTTTCTGATAGATCATCCATATACTTAGTCGTTCTTTGGATCCATATCCCTCCTAATGCAGCTGTATCATCAACTATTTGCCACCAACTCAATGCCAACAACCAATTACGTTACCAAGCCACACACTAGAGAAGCTACAGCGTCATTGACGGTATTTCCTACATATCTATTAAAGTACAACATAAGAAGTTCGCCCCGGCAAGTTGACCGGGCTGCCAGCTGTCAGCAAGAACGCAGATCAAGTAGCGAACCAATATGCAAATTCCCAGCGATAACTGAGGAAGCACCTAGATAGCCGTAATGTCGCATTAGCATGCTATTCTGGATGTTTTACTTGTTTTTATGCCGTTCTGGGATTCACGTATTTATGTTAACACTGCGGCGACTGCTTCCTTTGTACTAAGGTTTGCACGACCTCGCTCAGCCGTCGGATCGCGCGAAAATCTGGTTTTTTTCAATAACCAGACGATCTGTTCTCTCGAGAACGATCCATGAAATACTATGCGTTCATTCACGTAAATTTCTCAGCGATGCCGGGCGCGATTGCATTGAAAGTTGGTACATATATTAATCCTTATCACATATATAGGCTGCTAATTTTTGTAATGATTCGATCAAAAATGGCTGTGTGACGGCCGTTTTCTTTCCTGTATTTGATATCCATCCACAGACTCACCAGGTATGATCCACAGGCGTTCCAGGATGAAATTAATATTAATGCTGTGTCCATTCATAGGGGCTCATGAATGCAGATATCTAAGATATACCTGTGCCAATTCTGTTTTGTCCCCACGGACACTGTCCGGGGGGACTTATAGATTCGGTCATGTCCATGCGTCCGTCTGTCCGTTCACACAGATATCTCAGAGATGCCTGGAGTGATTTCATTCAAACTTGGTACAAGGATTACTTCATATGTCATACATATGCACGTCGATTTGTTTTCTGATACGATCCAATATGTCCGCCGTGCGGCCATTTTGTTATGATTTTTTCATGTACTGAGCCAACACTGAGGGATGTCTCAACCGATTTTATTCAAAGTTGGTACAAGGACATTGATCTATATCATACATATGCACGTCAATTTGTTTCACGATATGATCCAATATGGCGGCATGGCGGCCATTTAGTTAGGATTTTTTCATGTACGGAGCCATAACTCAGGCACATCTCAACTGATTTTATTCAAAATCAGTACGAGGACATTGACTAATATCATACATATGCATGTCAACTTGTTTCACGATATGATCCAATATGGCTGCATGGCGGCCGTTTTGTTAAATTTTTTCATGTACAGAGCCATAACTCAGGCATGTCTCAACCGATTTTATTCAAAGTTGGTACAAGGACATTCACCTATGTCATGCATATCCACATTGATTTGCTTTGTCATAGGATCCAATATGGAACCGTGTGGCCATTTTGGTTTTTGATTTTTTCATGTACAGAGCCATAACTCAGGCACATCTCAACCGATTATATTCAAAGTTGGTACAAGGATATTGACCTATATCATACACATGCACGTCAATTTTTTTCACTATATGATCCAATATGGCCGCATGGCGGCCATTTTGTTAAATTTTTTTCATGTCCTTAGCCATAACTCAGACATGTATCATCGGATTTTATTCAAAGTTGGTACAAGAACATTGACCAATGTCATAAATATGCGTGTCAATTGGTTTCACAACAAATGCAATATGGCTGCCATGTGGTCATTTTGTTATGATTTTGTCATCTCTCAAGCCATAATTTGGATATGTATCAACTGATTTTTTCAAAGTTGGCAAAAGGACATTGACCTTTCATGTCATAAATATGCATGTCTATTGGTTTCACAGTCCAATGCAATGTAATGGCTGCCTGGTGGCCACTTTGTTACGATTTTTTCATGTACAGAGCTATAACTCAGACATATTTCCACCAGTATCATTCAAAGTTGGCACAAGGACATTGGCAGATGTCATACATATGCAAATCAATTTGTTTAACGGCATATAGCAGTATCATGTCAATTATTGAATTTTCGCTATCAGTCTGATATGTCAAGAAATACTGCAATAAATTCCATGAAACTTGGTAGAGATGTTAAGCTCACATTGCTTTAACAGTGAAAAAGACATTTATCAGCGTCAAATTAATTAATTTTTAATTGCTATGTAATAAACTTTCCTAATTAAAGTGATATATCCACAAATACTGCGGTAGCCCTTTTCCTGCCAAGTCCATATTTCACCATCAGGTCAAGATGATTTAAAATAATGAAACACAACATATTCCATATGGTGTATTTAACATAACATTGAACTTTTGAAGGCTGTTGAAAACATTAATACCGTAAACTTGATTTTGTTTTACTAAGGACGCTACAACAGACCAAGCCAAGTGGGTGACAATACATCATGCTTTGGCTCAATACCGCTTCTTACTGACTTGGCTAATGGGGAAGTGATGCTGTCTGGCTGGAAAAGGGTTAAGGTTTATTAAACTTGGTACAGATTTTGATCTCATAGTGTTGTAAAAACAAATCAATGACACCAAGTGGTATCATTTATAGATATAAATTAATTGCTTGTTTGCATTTATATAATTGATTTTTTTATGGTGACTGTCCAAAGTACTGCATCAAACTTTATGAAATATGGTACGGGTGATAATCTGTCAGTGTTAGGAAAGGATGCGAAAATGTTTGGCAGCATCCTGTCGATTAAGTACTAATTGATTCATTTTAATGACCATTTGTAATTAGTATGGCGGCTTACATCGGTTTTTTGTTTTCACCACCATGGAACCCATTTTGGACCATTAAGCCCCATCTGTATCGCAGTATTTTTAATCACAGACCTAATTAATGAAGAGGACTCTTGAAAGTTTCCTCTCAGAGGACTTGTAATTAAAGTAAAAGTGGGGACTGTGTCATTGTCAATGACTTGTTTAATTTTTTTCAAGTTCATTGAAATTATTCTATTATTTTCTAGTTTGGTTTCTTTAAATTTATTGCATAAGACTGTATAATTACTTAATAACAATTCAATCGCAATCATTTTAAAGCTATACTGACATGAATTTGTACAGAGAAATATCGCATACTTTTCAATCGAGATTGACTTCGACCCTGGACTTCCACTCATTTCATGAGCAGTCCACCAATAACAGTTCAGTTGGTGGGGACAAATTATGTCTGCTCTATGATTAGCTCAGGTACAGATTGAAAAACAAATGCTAGGTCAGCATTGTGTTTACATTGTAAGTCATAGCTTCTAATCTAATATAGCAAAACTCTACGTGCGTTACAGTATCACGTTCCCTCTGTGCCAGCATAGAATTTTCCAAACAATAAGCTTTTTCCAAACCGGGCAGAGCAGACATCGGCGCGATTTAGTGGCTATAAAAGTTCAAACTATTGGCATATTTGCCAACTGTCGAAACACAAAGACGTCGCAACCATTTTCACAAAAAAAGACAGAAAACTTATGGTGACGTACAGGAACGTAATCTTCATTGCATGCTTTAAACCGTATCGTATATTGCGGGAACAGTATCGGTTGCCGGAGTTCACTGGGCATTTGTAGCCATAAAAATCATCTGACGGTTTTATCTTTAGTCGCAATTAGTTCGGAGCGGGATCAATTTTGAATGTCGGACTTCATTAGGTGCAGACGAACATGTAAACTGTAATCAGGAAAAGACGGATTTTTTTTATTTTCGGAGTAGGCCTAGTTTGATTGGCGCGGGGTCATCTTGAATGTCAGACTATATTTTGCATTGAGTCCACGTCACTTGTTAGCGGACACGTCTGTACGTTTTGGTTTTCGGCGACAATTAATTTTGAATGTTGTACTTTATATGGCAAACATGTAAAGCATAAGACAAAGACGTAATATTTGGATTTTCGGTCATTATTTGTTTCATACAGGAACAGTTTTATTAAATACGTGTTATAGGAAAATGAGGTAAAAATAACGTAAACTATAATAAGCAGCCTCTCAGTTGTGCGCAAAATTTATCACCAGCTTTTGTTCAAACCTGGGTTTACTAAATTAAATGTTGACTGAGTAAGCTTAGCTTTCTACGTTACAGTGCGCGCTTGCGACCAGTTCCAGTTTACACCTTTTTAACGCATCGGAAACTGGAGTGTCACTAGTACAGAAATTTGCGAGACATTTGCGAGAAATGGACACTTTCTCGCTATTTTGCGAGATGTAAGCGAGAAAACATACTTTCTTGAAATCAAGCTGCGAGAAGTGTGCTTTCTCGCATGCATCTGCGAGAAATTGAATTCTCGCAATCAATCAGCGAGAACTATGTTTTCTCGCTCTACATCTGCGAGAAATTGTGAAATGCTTACACAGAAGAATAACAAATTTCTCGCTGACTGATTGCGAGAATTCAGTTTCTCGCAGATGCTGAGCGAGAAAACACAGTTCTCGCCAGCTGATTGCGAGAAAATTAAATTCTCGCTAGGTTATTGCGAGAAAGTTATGTGTTCTTGCTTACTTCTCGCAAAAAGCGAGACAGTGTCCATTTCTCGCACATTTCTCGCAAATTTTTGTACTAGTGTGTTAAGCTTGATTGTAATTCTGACAAATTTCAACTGTTCTCTCATTCCCGGCCATATGCTTGATATTTCGCTTTTGCGGACCATGCTTTTGCACACGACGGCTGCCTTCGTTAGCCATGACATACTTCCAGCTGGTAGCTGGGAAGAAGACTGACGCATGCGCACTCCTCCAGATGGAATTAACGTAATCTACTTATGCTCTTGATATAATCTTGACTAATCTGGAAACCATTCAGACATAAGATAAACGAGGGCACACGAACTGGCCCAAAGTGTTCATTTTTGTTAAAAGCTAATACATTTCCGAGTATGTTATGGTTTCAAACTTATCGTCTACTCGAAGGCCATATTACACGGATTCAAACTTTAACACAAAACAAAAAATGACCAATATCACTCAAGGAAGGTTGGGCTACCCCTTAAAACTATTTTGTGCCCTTATCAGTTAGGATTCCTAACCAAATTTCTACGAGGTGAAAATAGCATCGCGGAGACGGCCAATGTCACAATTATTTCAAATTTCATGAAAAAAGTACGTTACCGCCAGAAAATGAACCGTCTATCTGGCTGTTTATGTATTAACATAAATTAGTGTGATGGCAGGTTAGCCTATGACGTCGGACTATCAAGTACAGTTTCCTTCAGTTGCCGGGAGGTGCTAACTGGTCCTCGTTAATTTGGATTAGCTGATAAAAACGGGCTGGTTCCTGATCGATTACCCTCTTTTGTTCACTTGCCAGTTCCTTTCCTTGATGGGGAGACTGGGAAACTACCCAGAGATTCGTAAATGTAGCGATTCTGTCTGGTGGTAATACGTGTTTTAACAAACGACCCGGTACTTCTTTACAGTGTAAATGTTTTGCCTGTTTTAGATTGGCCAAGATACGAATCCCTCCTACTGATTCCAGAACATTACGGGAAGGCTACATTACTTGGATGGTACCTGAAACCCGAGTTGCTGCTGTTCAACTCGGGTGACAAACAGAAGACTTTAAATCCCTAAAGGTGTTAACGTTCCATTGTTGCGTTTATCTTATCCAGCTGGTGCTATGATAGGAACGTCAGGGCTGTAACGACTCACTCAATACCACGGGCACACACATATGCTTGCACATGGAACTATGTTGACAGGAAAAAGTGAACTTCCCACTTTTCAACGTCAAGTAATCTAGTTTCTTCTTTAATTTAGGCTCTACACTAAGTTTTAGAAATATGGTGAAACAAAATATCGTTCTTCGTTCATTTTCATTCAAGTTTCCTATTTTCGGACGCTTCACTTCAGTAAAAGGCACATTGATCATATATGCAAATGTGATCAGAACAGCATGGAACGTTCTTTCCACGTGTACAGCTTTTTCATGCACATGCTAACAACGTAACGTGTCCTAGGTTTTTACTCCAAGAGCTGCGCGTATCCTGTGACATCTCCGCATGAATGAATTGCTAGCAAGAAACCTATTGTATACAGTATGGCCACTCTTACATAAGAAAGGAGAAATGGTAGAGGCAGTTGACGAGGCCGGCTGGTGGACGGTCGCAAGAGTTATTGACACAGAACCAGAAGACAATGGACAAATTTCCGTGACTGTCCGTAGCGTTTCAAAAGTACGAAAAATGTACGAAAATGAGACCAAGTAATTGTTTGTTTATTTAGATTTGATCTAAAATCTCCGGCAATCAACAGACAAAGTCCAGCTCTTATGCAGAAAATCAAAGTTTTCGAGCGTCGACTTTCTCTTCCCTTATGCACACAACCACGGCCCCTCCACAAAACGCGATGTCGATCGACTTGAATATTGACACTATGATCGACAATGGATGGATTGACGTGGCGTTTCAAAAGTATGAAAAATGAGACTCAGTAACTTTTGGTCGCTTCACATTTGATCAAAAACCTACCAAACCCATCAGACAAGGCCCTACTCTTCAGCAGAAAACCAAAGCTCTCAGACGTCGACTTTGTCTTCTGCGTTTGAGACTCTTTCTTCTCTTTCGCGTTTGAGAGAAACAAACGTTGGCTTTATTCGGAAATGATCGGCTATTCGTGGGCGTAACGTCAGTTCAATGGTAAGGTATACCCGATGTGAACGTCGGAATAATTCGGGCTGTAGTCGGGAAAGCAAGGTTGACCTCGAGAGCGATTCCCAATACAGTACAACAAGTTCGCAGATCACGGTACTACAGGCTGATACTAGATAGCAACAAGTTCACCGCGTAAATTGCTAGACTACATATAGCTACATCGGCACTTCTGAAATGTTATCTCTTGCTTGCAAGACAAAAAAATATCAAAATATTATTATCAAAACCAGAATTTTGGGGCTAGAGAGCGAAACATTGCTGAAAAGTAGCCGGCCAAAATACGGAAGTAGACGGTCAATTTGGCCGGCATCCGGTTAAAAATGAACACTCTGCAAACAGAGAGGCTTGTTGCGATGGACAAGTAGCCTTTGACTTTTTGACCAGACAAATAAGTGAGTGATCATTGATAATTCAAAGACTGGATCCGTTGACACCAAAGTTTGCTCGCGACTTTCATTGCATTGCATGCACCTTTCCACAATGCCACTCATTGAGTCTGAACTGAAATTGAAAGAGTACGTTTTAGTAAAAGTCCTGTTTTGTTGTGCTGATTTTCGCTACCGTACTTTCTTTTATAGGGTTATAAACATTCATACAAAGCAAAAAATCTTCAGTTTGTCTCCTTTCGATCGTACAGAGATATTGTGTGACAGGAAAACTTTAGTTCAAAGGGCAATGATCTTTGTGAACGTACGCTCCACCAGCTAAAATAGCTTTCATATGCAAAATGAGCGTACGTTAATTAACTGCTGGTATTGTTTAAACAGCATTTTACTGAAAGGAATTCTACAGTACCATTGTTTTTGTAAACTCGTCATGCAATTTTATGAACTAAATGATGGCCTCAAAGTAAGAGCAAGTGCTGTACGGCACTTTTAACGCAGGTCAGAAATCCTGAGTGCCGGACAGAGCCGTCATGAAGTCAGGCGCCGACCGGCGTGGGCCATGCTAAAAGTAGTTCCGGCAGCGCTAATGTTTTGTTTACACTAAAAGATAATCTGTTCGCATATGTTGACATAGAGATTAATCCTCTGATAACCAACTCGGGTAAGTCGGGTGCTTCTAATTTAATGGAGCGTTCCCGTAATGAGTTCGTATGCAGTGTTCCCTCGAAAGGGTTTGTAGCATATCGAGCCCGATACAGTTTTCGTTTACCGATATCTGCTCAATCAACTCTACAACATATCCGCTAGCCTAAAAGAATCTCCAGTTACTCAAGTTTTCATGTCCGTCCTTGTTTCTTTATCCGCACGTCAGCGGAGATTCGGAGCAAAGCCAGCATGAAAAGAACTGACAATGCTGTCCGGTGCTGAAGGCTTATGATTAGCTGACCACAAGTAAAATTGACAGTTACGGCTACTTATTAAATTTGATCGCAGTTTGGGCTGTTTCACCTTTTGTGAATTGAAATATCTTCTGATGTAACAATACTGCCATCATTGACAAACGACGATGTAACTGAGCGTTCACGATCCCCGTCCGATTTCCCCCGACGGTTCAATAGTGTCTATCCGAGTATGAATAATACCCTGTACCTGTGGGTAACCGACCATTGCAGAACAATGCCGAAGATCAACCGAGTAACGTTCCCGGAATGGCAAGGCTGGGTAATCACGGAAAAAAGCTGGCGTTGACAACGTTGTTTTCGTGCAGCTTTGTCGGACTAGGTCCAGTTCGTAGGCAATCCATGTGGTTTTGAGCAAAGGCATTGTGCGGGTTTTTTTCATTATTTGAGTAATGACGTCGCCATTATTGCAAATTTTCAACACGATCTTGTAGTCGCTCACCCCACAATCACGTTGTCACACGTACCCTTGAAGAAGCAGGAATCAGCAAATCGAAAGAAACAATTGCAAGTTCTGCAGTTAAAGACTATATATATCTCGAGCAACCGAATTGCTATGTCGCTCTCGTATATAGTTGTCATAATGGCGGCAACCATGGCAAAATACATCTTCATCCTATTGGACTTCCAAACCACAGAAAATAAAGAATCGGCAGTTCCGATTGCAAATATGCCTTCATGCTCCACTTCCTATGTTTTCCCTGAAACCGAGTAAATGGCCATTACAGGGCAATCACCTCCTCCAAAAAGAGAACTATCGTAAACGCATGTCTTCATGCTTATCAGATTGATTTCCCAATCATAACGTCAACCCAAACTTTGATGAATAGTCACAAATGTGAAACGGGGATTTGTAAAAATCCACTGTTATACAAAAGACTAAACACAAATTTTACAAAGCGTTCTGAATAACAGAATAAAGTTGAAAGATTTACATTTAGAGAATTTAAATGGGTTGCTTCGGTTAGGTGTGTCGCTCTTATCGTGTTTGCTGTGCAATCAATGTATTTTAATATGGACAACACCAGTAAGGAGAGAAATTTGGCGTCAGTTTTGGGCCTTGTGATTTGGTACTGCTGAGCTCATCCATATTGCAGACGCATTTGTTGTGTATTTGGCATTTTTTCCAGCATTTTAAATTAGATCTGTGGTGTGATCATTGTAAAGTTGTGTATGGTGTGCTTGTCGGCACTTGTGTTCAAGGGCAACGGTCCTTCTATCGTGCAAGGGCGAATCAGAAATAGATAAGATTTTAATAAAAAGATCAGTCAACCTTCCGCCAATCCAACTGATGAAGCTGAAGGTGTGAACAACGAACTATTTGGCCATCTATTGTTTCACTGGACGCTTGTCACTGTACTTGTTTCCTTTGTCATGAAAGTAAATAGCCACTCACATGAGTGGCTGCTTGTAGAATGAAAGTTCAATTGACGGAACCGCGAGTAAAACCAAACATTTTGCAGTATATTTAATCTACGGCCACCGTTCGATAATAGAAGAGTCATTTTGATGTCATATCCACCCATGGCGTATGTATCTACCATAGCCAATATGGCCAGGCCATCGACGTGCCAGTCAAGCTAAGGGGCAACATCAAAAGTTCAATATAATAAATCTAACTTAATTGCTTAAGTTTGGCCTCAGACCCCCCCCCCCCCCTTCTAACTTGACTGACCTAAAATTGAAAAACATTGCGGACTCATACCCTATACTGATTCTTTCAAATGACATACCAATGTACCATTGAATTAAATAAAAATTGAAAACCATTATAAAGTAACAAAAATACGGGTGACTGGATCGGTTTTAGCGTACAAAAAA
>LD353519.1:0-20647 GCA_001465055.1 Ptychodera flava | reverse complement strand
ATTCACTATTTGGAGAATGGTTTGTAATAGAGTTGTTCAGACCATTGTATAAAAATATTGTGAACGGAATATGAAAATAATATATAGTCATTTTTGATTTTCACAGTATAATTTGTATGGAGTATTTTTGTTACCCTGCTAATGCTATTGTATGAGTGCTCTTCTGACATGAAATCATGGTGCCGCAATACTATCTGGGACTCACGTTAAACAAATAATTTGTGATAGCTAAGATAGTTTCTAGTTTCGGCTAATTTGGCATTTTCAAGGTATAAAATTGTGGTTGGTGTCAAATTTGGGGTTGTTGGTATTCTTGGGCTACACAACTGGCGCCCAACGTGGGGCTCCAGTATAGTTACAGATTAATTTCTGGCATTCGTTTTCATTGCTGCAGAAGAGTAGGGGTAAACAAAACACGTCTATTTTTTTTGTATCATTTGTGAAGTCAATGTGTAGTGATACTACACTAAAGAGCAACATATTGCATTATTAAAAAAAAATATTTCTCTTCAGTTGGAGATATTTTCGCCCAATATTGTGTTGGTGTTTCTCCAGAAATTTTTTTTTTTATGAAAATGCCAGCCTGTTTATCGCATGTGGTTTGATTTTGTGATTTCAAAATTGAGAAATTCAAAGTAATTTCATATGGTATATGGGCTATAATAAAAAAAGTTGTAAAGTTTGTAACTTTATTGTGAGAAGTCCATCATGGAAATTTTGTTCTTCTCTTACTTTGATATCACAATTTGCATACGTATTAGCAAATGTTGAACTGTATTGTAACTGTTAAGATATTTTTGCAATAGTTACAGTATATATTGATCATTGGTAAACCCGCGTGTTGTAAATGGGATCAAAGTGTTATTACAGTATGGCATCTGGAGGAGAAGAATTTGAGGAGGACATGAAACCACCTCGCAGTGAAGAGCAACAGGAAATGATAGAAAGGACACGTTTACTTGAAGAGAAGGAACAGAGGGAAAAAATTGAACAAATACTTGATCATGAAGAGAAATTGCTGGCAGAAGAACTCAGAATAGAAAGAGAACGACGTAGAAGGAAAAGGGAGATGGAAGCAGAAAAAGAAAATATGCAAGGATATCCAGGTAAAGATTATGGAACATTTATGTCTAACCCAACAGACAGCCAGTCCATGGCAACTTCAGGGCTCCCTAGTCAACCAGAAAGAGACACATCCAGGGTCAGAGGTGAGACAGAAGTTCAACATAATGGTGTGAATACTGATGGTACTAGGCGGTCTCAACAGCCAGTTTACTTTACACAGAGGTCCAAATTATCCGCTTTCTCTGGTGAACCATCTCGCAAAGGAGATGCAGACTTTGAAGTTTGGAAACAAGAAGTTCTGTGGTTTGAGAGAAACTATTCAAGTTCTCCTTCATTGGTACTGCAAACTGTCAGAGAGTCACTATGTGGTCGAGCTGCTTTACTGATCATGGGTATGGGACTAAATGCTACAGTTGGTGATATATTGGATAAGTTAGAAGGTCGCTTTGGAGAAGTGGAGTCTGGTGATGATCTGTTGGCACGTTTCTATGGTAACAGTAAACAGAAACCTGGTGAGTCCATTTCTGATTTTGGAACCAGATTAGAGTTGAGTTTAGATATGGTATGTAAGAGAGGTGGACTTGCATATGAAGAGAGAGATCACACATTGCGAACTGTGTTTTGGAGAAGCATTAACAATGATCAGGTGAGAGAGATAGCACGACATGGATACGGGGAAGCAAGGACTTATGATGAACTTCTGCGTATTGTGAGAAGTGCTGAACAAGAAGTTATAGAGCGTTCTGCCTTCAAGACAGCTACTCCAGTCCGTAAAGCCTCTGTTAAAACACAGCAAGCAACAGGTGATGGTCAAGATTTGGAGGGGGAGCGCCCAGTTGAGCAACAATCGGTGAGTGCAAGTGACATTGCCAAGATGACAAAAGCGCTTCAGGCTAATACATTGATGATGTCAGAGATGAAGGAAAAGATAGAAATGTTGGAAGAGAGACAAAAGAATTTTGAAAAGAAAACAGAACAGTTTCAGCAAGTATCCACACTGCCTTCTGCACCAGTTGACATCTGTTACACATGTGGAGGTAAAGGTCATTATTCGAGACAGTGTCCTGTAAAGAAGTCAAAGAAGTCTGTTGTCTGTTATAATTGTGGAGAAGAAGGTCACATATCAACGCGATGTCCCCATCCCAAGACCGAAAAGCAAGATAAACAAGTCAAGAAGTCTACACAGTCTGGCAGTAAGAGTTTACGTGTGCAGCATGATGTGACTACAGTTGTGTGCTATGCTTGTGGAGGAAGAGGGCATGTGCAAAGAGTTTGTCAATCTGTGAGTCATCCAGCCTCGGAGAAATCAGTATTGAAGCATAATTTTCAGCACAAGAGAAAGTCTATCACAAGGCAAGTAAAGACTGGTCACAAGTCACCACAGTATCGTACACATTTTATAGACAAAATCTTTCTGATGTACCACTGAAACTGTTAGATGATTCTTTCGTAGTAGCCGGTGCTGGAGGAGAACATCTACCATACCTTGGATACATAGAAGCGACTATGTCATTTCCCATGTCCGTGTTTGCATCAGAAGAGAGCCATGATGTCTTAATTTTGGTTGCTGCTGACAATGACTACAATGTACAAGTACCAGTGACTACAGGCACTAACTTGTTGAGTTTCTTCATGGACAGTGGTACTCTGACCAGGAAACAGAAGAAAATTCGGTCAATGCGTATGTCTACTACAGGCAAGAGGACATGTGACTTATTGATGAAAAGAGAGACTTTTGTCCTAAAGGAAGGCTTCCTAGGAGATGTGAAGGCTATGTGCAAGTCTCCAATAACTGTTAAGCCGGAGAGTGATCGAGTGGTTTGGGGAAGAGTTCGTGGTGGTACTCCTAATGATGAATATATTGTTACAGTGGAACCAAGCATGAAAACTCCATGTAATATAGCGACAAGTCCCACTGCCGGAGTGTTGACATGGCAAGTCTCAAGTGCCAGTGCGTATCAGCAATACAACTGATAAACCCATCACTGTTAGACCTGGCGATATCAATGGAGAAGCGAGAGCAGTTACATGGATAACACAACCAGGACAGAATTCAGCTTTAGCTTCAATTGAAGATAACTCGGATGCTGAACAACATTCTGAGGCCAAGTTTACAGTTAGTGATGTACAGTTCGATATGACGAGTGCTAATTTGACTTCTGAGCAGTTACTGCAAGTGAAGAAAATGTTTACAGAGGAACAGGATGTCTTTTCAAAAGGTGAAAATGACCTTGGTACTTGTGGATTAGAAAGACACCGTATCAGACTTACAGATGACACTCCTATCAGTGAACGTCACCGACGTGTACCCCCTGCAATGTATAATGAATTGAAAACTGTTTTACAAGGCATGGTTGACAGTGGCGTGATTAGAGAATCACACAGTCCTTGGGCAGCCCCTATCGTAATAGTTGGTAAGAAAGACGGCAGTATAAGGCTATGTATTGATTATCGCAAGCTTAATGGTCGTACTATCAAAGACGCCTGTGCATTACCACGTATTAAGGAGACATTTGATGCTTTAAAAGGAGCAGCTCTATTCAGTACAGTTGATCTTAAGTCTGGTTATTGGCAGATACTGATGGATGAAAATGATGTTGAGAAGACTGCATTCATCACACCTGTTGGACATTATGAATGTTTGAAATTACCTATGGGATTGACCACAAGTCCAGCAACATTCCAGCGAGTAATGGAAAAATGTCTTGGAGACCTTAACTACAAGATATGCCTCGTATACTTATATGACATTATCATATATTCGAGCAACTTTGAAGAACATTTAGACAGACTACAACAAGTGTTCAGAAGATTGATAGAAGCTGGATTAAAACTACAGGCGAAGAAGTGCTCTTTCTTCAAAGAAGAAGTGAAATACTTGGGACACATCGTGTCAAAAGACGGTGTGAAGACAGACCCAGAGAAAACTAAAGCCCTGAAGACCTGGCCAGTGCCTACTAGTGCGAAAGAAGTGAAAACTTTCCTTGGTGTAACCGGCTACTTCCGAAGATATGTGAAGGGGTTCTCAAAGATTGCAAAACCTCTGAATGATCTCACAGTCGGCCTGTACAAGCGGGTAAACCCTGTTGGTAAGATGAAACTAGTCAGAGAAGAAGACAGACCAAAGTTTGAGTGGACTGACGAGTGTCAGCTAGCATTTGAGACTCTTATTCAGAGATTAACAAATCCACCCATATTGGCATATGCGGACTACGACAAGCCATTTGAATTGCATACAGATGCAAGTTTCCTCGGATTAGGTGCAGCTCTGTATCAACAACAAGAGGATGTAAAAAGGGTGATTGCATATGCAAGCCGAAAATTGTCAAAGAGTGAACGAAATTACCCAGCTCACAAGTTGGAGTTCCTGGCATTAAAATGGGCGGTGACAGAAAAATTCAAGGAATATCTGTATGGTAGGAAGTTTGTTGTGATAACTGACAACAATCCGTTAACATATGTGATGACTACTGCAAAACTTGATGCCACTGGACACAGGTGGTTGGCTGCACTCGCACAGTATAGCTTTGAAGTTCAGTACAGACCTGGGACTCTTCATGGTGATGCAGACGGATTATCCAGGAAACCTTGCCAAGGCTACTCTACAGACAGTGATGGTAATTCACATTGGTTGGATTGGCTGCCCCCTGCAGAGAGAGAAACTCTGAATCGTGATACAGTAGATGCAATTAACCAAAGTAGTCAAGTTTCAGTCCTTCCTACAGTTGAAGTGATGGGAACCGAAGCAAAAACTTTAGGAAAAGTTCATGATGATATGAAAGAGTGGTCTGAACAGTCGTCTTTACCAAATGTCAGTATAGAAGAATGGAAAATGGCTCAAAGATCAGATCCTGTGATAGGAAGACTCTGTTGGTATTTCAATAGATGTGGACGTCCAACTCCAAGAGAAAGAGGCAAGGAGTCCAGATTGGTTCAAATTGGTCTGAAGGAATGGGAACACCTGTGCTACCGCAATGGTATATTGCATCGGAAGAGAAGAGACCCTCATGGTGAAGAGTATTATCAATTGACACTTCCAGAGGTATATCGTGGTACAGCTATGGAGGCTCTTCATGCCGACATGGGTCATCCTGGAAAAGAAAGGACTACTGATTTGATCAGATCCAGGTTCTATTGGCCTAAGATGAGTGTCGATATTGAAACAAAGCTGAAGACATGTGAAAGATGTAATTGCAGGCAAATGACTCAAGAAGCCAGAACCATAGCACCTTTGTGTAAACTGGAGTCAAAGCAGCCACTTGATTTAGTCTGTATGGATTATTTAACTCTGGAACCATGTAAAGGCAATTATAAGGACATTTTGATTATAACTGACCACTTCACACGGTATGCCATAGCTATACCTACCAAAGATCAGACTGCCAAGACTACAGCAAGTGCACTGATGGAACACTTTTTGCTGCATTATGGTTCCCCTGTTCGGCTGCATTCTGATCAGGGCAGAAATTTCGAGTCGAAGGTAATCCAGAAGCTGTGTAAGATTCTAGGTATAAAGAAATCCAGAACGACTCCTTATCATCCCCAAGGCAATTCTCAATGTGAGAGGTTTAACAGAACATTAATGGATATGTTGGGCACATTAGAGGAGGATAAAAAGCAAGATTGGAAGAAGTACATCAGTTCGATGGTACATGCATATAATTGTACTAGAGGAGAGAGTACTGGTTTCTCACCATATTTTCTGATGTACGGTCATCATGCTAGACTTCCAGTTGATGTATATCTAGGTTTACAACCTTTAGATGAGGTAGAAGATAGTGTTGAAGACTACGTCAGTAAGCTTCAAGAGAGACTAAAAGTGGCGTATGAGTTGGCTTCAAAAGAGGCCATGAAACAGCACCAAGCCAACAAGAGGAGATACGACCTCAAAGCTCGAGACGCTCTGTTGAAACCTGGTGATCGAGTATTGGTTCGTAATGTTGGTGTGAAGGGAAAGCACAAAATTGCAGATCGTTGGGACAAAACTGTGTATATTGTGGTTCGCCAAGTCAACCCTGATATTCCTGTGTACGAAATCAGACCAGAATCAGGAGAACAAGTTACCAGAACTTTGCATCACAATTTGTTATCACCCTGTAGTTCACTACCTATGCCTTATTCTATGCGACCGATGAGGAAACAGTACAAGACAATCCGTCAAGGACAGAAGATGAGGACTCGTCAGAAAGCAAAGACCACCAGTTCCAGTAGTGAAATCGTGTCATCTGACAGTGATGGTGAACGAGTTTATTGGCTTGGAGATACAGGATGTGACAGATTACAGTCTGAATACAGAGATGGTCAAAATGGAATCTTTTCAGAGAACAATATACTTTGTACTGACCAGCCAATCAGTTCCAATAGTGAGCTGAGACCCACTGCACCAGAGTTTGTCCCTACTACACCTATAGAGAAGACATTTGAAGCATTCACGAATGTGAACACAGATGTACATAACAGTGTATCTGAGATCGGTGTTCAAGATGTTGAGCCAAGCAATATGAACAAAACTACAGATGCTTTTGAGCCTGTGGATCATGACACTGCAAGTCTGAGAGAGGAGGAGGCAACCATTCCCAGTGGTGAAACGCTGATAAGAGAGACTACTGCCGCCGAGACGGGAACAGAGACACAGCCAGCAAGAAGGTCAACCCGTATCAGAAAGGTTCCGGAACGATATGGATGGGCACAGCAGCAACAGTGTGTGTCAGGCCAAATTTTGAAAGAATTGTTATCTTTAACCAGAGAATGGGTCAGGATGAACTGCAATGAAAATATATCTGACAATGT
This sequence comes from Ptychodera flava, assembly GCA_001465055.1. Classification (NCBI taxonomy): domain Eukaryota; kingdom Metazoa; phylum Hemichordata; class Enteropneusta; family Ptychoderidae; genus Ptychodera; species Ptychodera flava. The sequence goes on along the minus strand of LD353519.1, from coordinate 13,792 downwards.
GTATTATGCCTAAGCATAATAAAACTGTTTAACGTATTGGAAGTTACATAAAGTTCAATATGGAAATTTCATGTGGAAAAAACATGCAAAATGCATTTTTGATATGTGTTGAACATTTTGATGATACAAGCATGTTAAATTGAGCTTCTTTCAAGAAGTACATAAGGTATAATTATTTTCAGAGTCACAGGGTGGTTTTATACTACAAGTTTTATCATAGACCTGGTAAATAATTGTGTATATCCTACCTAGTTTGTACATATTCCTGCATGGTCAGGGATGACCATGATTTGGAGGGGGAGTGTGTAACCCATGGTTACGTTGACATCGATTTCTGTATTGCTATATAACGAAACTTGCAAATTTCACTTTATAGAGGGTGCTTTTTAGTTTGTGTTTATTATGCTAATCAGTAAGTTGTACGCAACATAAACAACTAAAAACAAAGTTTTGAGCAGTATGTGCACTGTAGTTTATGTCGACATTAGTCAGCCATTACAATACTTACCTGTCTACAGTATGATTTGTAACACAATGATTACAGTATATCAGTAGGTTTCAGTACCTTCTGTAATATATACAGTGAGAAATTCCACTTTTGTATTCCAGATGCTGTTATCATGTGAAGCGCAGTGTTTTGAAAATCGCGCGAGTAAAAGGGTTGTTTCAGGTATCATTGTTTGCATTATAAACCATCAAAATGACATGCTTTCTTTCTATATTTTGTACTCTCTGTATGATATCAGTAGTCAGGAACGTCTATTTTGTTTGCATTTTAACAAAGTTTAGTATATTTTTGAAGAACTCATTTGGCGTATGAATTTCAAAGAGTTGTCTGGTTTTTCAATTTAAAGGGACAATCGAAAATTGTCCGTGTTCGTTGCGCAGTATTGGTTTTCAGTGCAGGTCATGTAAACGTGTGTGTAGTTGTTTTGAAGTCTAAACGTGGCGACAGCGTAATTTTGACTGTAAAGAGATACCATAGTGTGGACTTTTGAAGCTGCAACTTCAGTCGAGTGTTGGTAACGTGTTCAACATTAGAACGATGAAGTTTGGTGTGCTGTAGTGTTCATTTAGTCAAGTTATGACAAGTTTTGGAACTCCAGTTGTGATTTGAGTTGCATCGTCATTTGCTATGCATGGACCGCCACACTGAGAAGCCGTACTCGCGCAAGTAGGTTAAGGCATGGGCGTCAAACTTATCATGAATATGCATTAGGGCTCATGAATATTTATAAAACAACACTGTGCATACATGATAACAACAGGAAAACTACATCACATCACAAACGAAGTTCGCAACTAGAACACAAGTGAGCAAACGAATTGACAGAGCACTCTCTAGTGTTCACAACAAAATGTAGCCTATATGCACTGTGTGGAAACTTGGAACATACAGAAAAGGAAGAAACATTTACGAATTTATTCCCCAAACAACCGATCATCGCATACAAAGGAAATCCAAACATCAGCGATACACTGATAAAGGCCAAAGTCCACGGCATAACAAACAAGGCGACAAACGTTAACTAACAGAGTCGGACACAAAACGATCCTAACATAAGTATTCTAGAGATGTCAATAACATAGATACAATATAAAATTAAGAAAGAGATATGTAATGGAGAGACAGTTGGTACCTCCATATTTATGTAAGCGACTGAGGAAGGAACCGGTTACGAAACGTGGGGTCAAAAGGTCAAGGTGGTCTGAGACACACTTCCACGTCTCACCATGACTTATTTTAAATAACAACCAATTTGCTAATTTTGACACTAACAACTTTACCAAATACAGACACAAAACACAGTAAAGCACATACAAGACAAGCAGAATGATGTGTGAAGCCACTTTACAATAAAAATCGTTTCGGTAATACTGCAAGTAGGCGACGGGGTCATTACCTTTGGATGGCTTGCGAGATGGTCCGATCGCGTACATAACGACCAGATTTCTTTCGAAAATTTCAACTTGTAGATTGCCCTACTTTTAAGAAATTTTGCTATCCTCAAACTGAGGCTTAAAATATCTTTACAACCATACCTTTAATATGTACGATTTGGTAACATTTCCTTCAAAAAATTACAGAAATTCAAACAAGAATTGATTTTTTTGTACAAATCGTATGTATTTGGCTGAAATATCAAGCGATTAACTCCGAAATTTTCTTAGTGAAGTATGTTTATCGATTGACCTGAACCTACTCTGTTATCATTTGCAGAAAAAATGAAGTTTAAACGTTGTTTACAAGATGAAATATGCCGATAGATAATACTATCGATTTTGGCGAGTAAATGCCGGTATAAGAATCACGTGACACCTTTTATGCAAATTTAAATGACATAAACTAAAAGAGCTATCAAAACTACGTATGTGTACCAAATTTCATCTAAATATGACCAGTATTTTTTAGAAATGAAATTTAGCTCAAAATTTGGTCTGGGCCCCTGCCTTAACTCACTTGCGCGTATAAAGACAGAAAGTGAACTGTTTCTCGTCGCTAGAAACTGCGTATTTGTGCTAGAATTTTCATGACTGAAGTGCCAGATGTTGTACATTTAAAGCCAGAACTGTTGAAGTCTCTGTGAGAAGTTTCTGCAGAACTATTCTGTCCTAGAGTTACTCTGTATTCGAACTCTGAGATTGTATTCGCCGTGTAGAGTTGTGAAGTCATCTCCGCTGTTATTTGTATGCTGGACTAGACTTTGCATAATCAGAATACCAGCGTACCAGATGTTGTGCAATGCGGTTTATGCAAATAGAGTCGTCTGTGAGCAGAACGAATTCATTACTGATGTCGTGAGAGTTTCAGAAAGAACTGTAAGCTGTCAGTACCGTTCCGTACATTTCATTGGCATCGCATAGTGTTCCTTGAGCCGCCACCTTGGACAACATACAGAAAAGGTTTGGTCAACGGTGGAGTGATGCCGTGCTGATTGAGATAAATTTGATGTAATTGTGAAAACATGCTTCCATTTGAAAGATATTTTTGAGTGTGCGTAGTACAAAGAAAACACCTAATTTCCTTGGTGAATATTTATTTCTATGATCTGTAATTTTTCAGCGTACATGTCACTTCAGTGTCAATAGTTTACTAAGCATTCATTATGTGTATTTTTGATTATAAGTGAACAGAGAAATTGAGAAATCTATCCGTGTTTATTTGTAGAGACGATACTTTTGAGAATAGTTTGTAACTGTGGTTTAGATCATTGTATAAAACTATTGTGAACACAATTATAAAAAAGCAATTGTGCTGAACATTGGAATTTGAAGTATTTTGTGAACAGTTATTCACTATTTGGAGAATGGTTTGTAATAGAGTTGTTCAGACCATTGTATAAAAATATTGTGAACGGAATATGAAAATAATATATAGTCATTTTTGATTTTCACAGTGTAATTTGTATGGAGTATTTTTGTTACCCTGCTAATGCTATTGTATGAGTGCTCTTCTGACGTGAAATCATGGTGCCGCAATGCTATCTGGGACTCACGTTAAACAAATAATTTGTGATAGCCATGATAGTTTCTGGTTTCGGCTAATTTGGCATTTTCAAGGTATAAAATTGTGGTTGGTGTCAAATTTGGGGTTGTTGGTATTCTTGGGCTACACATAGATACTACGTCGAGTGTTACAAGAAATGCATGTTGGGGGACATTTGTTTTTTCAATTTCTTGTATGAAGTTTGTTGTGTCTTTTAAATACGTTGGTTGTTGCTGGACCAATGGTTTTATGAAGTAATCCAAGAATTCTGAGATTCTGTTAGTGGGACTAGAGCAGCCGCTAATTATTGGTCTCCCTGCAAACGTTGAGTTTTCGGGCGGCGGTTTGTGAATTTTAGGTAGTAAGTACCACTGCGGGGTACGGATTTTTATGTTTTTTGGATCGAGATACTTATAAGTGTCATAGTCGATGTGTTTTTTCTCGTAAATTTTGTTCGTGTACTTTGTTTACTGTTTGTTCTGTGTCGTCATTGTCTAGTTGTGTATAATACTGGGTGTTGCGTAATTATCTTTCGCATTCGTGTACGTAATCTTTTGTGTTTACGATGACGATGCCTCGACCCTTGTCGAAGGGTTTTATTGTAATTAGCCTATTGTTTGCAAGCTTGTTTATCGCGATTCTTTGAGCACGCGACATGTTCTGTTTCCTTGTTTAAAAGGGTATCTCTAGAAGTGCAAGTTTTGTCGCTTCTAGATAGCTTTCGAGTTTTTTGTTTTCTGTTGTAATACTGATCACTTGTGTATAGCTGAGACTATACTACTGTTAAAAAGAAGTTTAACACCTCACCAGCACGAGGGTTCATAAAAAATTATCGGAAGAGCCCTTTAGACCAACCAGGTACAAGTTTCCCGAAAGGTGTCAAGTACATAGGACTAACCAAACATTTAAGGAAAAACAGCAGGAACAATGAAATTGGTTGATAAGCCATAATCTCAAATTGGTCAATTTTTGTGTGGGCGCGGGGCTGGAATGATACTACAATACGGTGAAAAATGCTATTTAGTGAGCTCGGACAAGTCACTGTAACCGTGGACAAGTGGCTTCGTTCATCCCTGAATTGTGTAATACATGCAGTATAATTTTTATTGAATTTTACTTTGCTGCTCACATTTACTTGCATCGTGCAGTCACGTGCGCTGGTCGACGATGTTTTCTTTTTGGCGAATCGAAGGAAACGTTTCCAGCAGCAGAAGCGAATGGATGGCTATGTCATTTTGGGATATAGTTGTCATGATGGCACCAACCTTGCCAAAATATTACATGTACTCACTATGTGACTTCAAAAAGACGTAAAAAATAAGAATCGGCAGTTCCCCTGGCAAATGTGTTTGCATTGTCGACTTCCGATGTTTTCTGGGAAGAAACTGAGTAAACCATCAAAATCTGAGCAAACGACTATTTTCAGGGTCACCACCTCCTCAAAAAAGAGAACCGTAAACATTGCTTTCACATCGGATGGCTTCGGTTTAGAGGTGTGTTGAGCTCATCCTTCACGTTGTTTGTTGTGTAATCAATGTGTTTGTATATGGAGAGTATTAGCAAGGAGAGGAATTTTGCGTCAGTTTGGTCCGTGTGATTTTGTGCTGCGGACCAGTCTATATACCTAACTCATGCACATTGCAGGCACATTTGTTGCGTAGCTGGCATTTTTACAGCAGTTTAAATTATATCTGTAGTGTGATCATCGGAAAGTTGTGTTTTGTACACCTCAGCGCTTGTTAGCTAAGGTTAATCAGACATACAATGTTTAATTACGTTCCACCGATCAAGCTGATGAGGCTGCACGTGTGGAAAACGAACCATGTGGCCATATATTACGCTTGTCACTGATACCTGTATTCTTTTGTCATCAAAGTAAATAATCACTCACAAGAGTGGCAGCTTTTTATTTGCCTCTTTGCATTGAAGCTGAACGCGTCACAGCAAATCCTTGCATAAATGCATGTAAGCTGGTAACCCTCAATTTTCACGGGTTGAAAGGGTTTTTGGCCGGACACTTCCTGGTGGCGTTACTTGCCTTAAAACTTATTGATTTTTGCTTTTTCACATTGTTCCTGTCGTCACTAGATCATTATCAATATTTTACTTTAAAACGTTTCATTTAGATTATACAGACTGCCAGTCTGAAGGATTAAGCCGACTGCAATTGTGGTCATATAAATAAGTAAAGCTTTCTCTCGAGATTAAGGGCTCTGTGTAGGACCGCGCTCGATTCCTAATGTCCGATTTCTTTAACAGACTGCCTGACTGACAAACATTAAATTACAGTCCCACTGTGATTGAATGTTGTAATTTCTGAAGTGCGTGTGTTTCACCCAATATAGCCGTTTCTTTGACTGTAGGATACACGAAGCGTAGGCCTACGTAAACTTATATTATAGTGCAATATACAATAGAGGTCAGTTCTCGCTTCCACTGTCTACGATATTGCAATCATAAGGGTAATGGTACAACTATATCCTGTAAATTGCAAAAATCACACGCGCAGATACCGATATCTTATCATGTTACACCATATTAGTAAGTGACGTTATGCTAGCAAGTACTTTGCTTTTACAAATAGAAAATTTCAACGGAATTTTGATGTTGTAAACGGGTTACGAGTATTTGATTCAACGTTACCGACGTGGCCCTATCCGATGCATAAGCTTAGCTTAACCGTGGCTGTTCAGGGACATTTAAGCCATGTCGTATACGCCGGCCTATGAAATGGATAAGCTGACAGTTAAGTAACGTATCGCAATGTAAACAACCAACGGTTCTCTTCTGGTCAAGTCGGATTAGCCATTGAACCGGTGACGAACTGGTGATAAACCATTGCAGAACCGGAAGTGTAAACGGTTGATTTCATGTAGTGCACAATCAGACAACAATGCCCGCGATGTAGAATGTCGGGCAATCTCATCAACTAACAGTCGAGCAACAACATCCGCAGTTGTCTTTTCAATGGCAAAGGCTTCAGGCCAACGTGTAAGATAATCCAAAACACAACGATAAAGCGATTAACTCGTTCTGTATTTGGAAGTGGTCATAATATGTCAAGCGCTACACGATCAAAGGGGCCGTCAACAGGTATAGGCTGTAATGGGACAACAGGTAAATTCTTTGGAGTCTTTTCCGTAGAGCAGTCGACACACGACTTACACCAATGTTTGATATCTCTATACATTTCCAACCATTAGATTCGTTCTTGTATCTTACTGTACGTCTTGTGGAACCCTAGATGACCTGAGGTGACTTCATCATGGCATGACGTCATCACTTCGTCCTGCAGGGCGCGAGGAATGACAAGCTGTTTACGCACGTCTCTTCGCCACCTTCCTGGGGCGGGCATCTAGAGATGATACACTACACCATCTTCAATGACATACTGGTCAGCATATAAAACAATTTTCGTAGCTGTCTTTGTATCGGCGGGAAGTTCATTATCGATCAAATACGAAATGAGCGCTTGCAAGGTCCAATCATGTTGTTGCAATTCTCGAACTCGGTCTAATTGAAGTCAAAGGCTATCTGTCGTTGCGATGATGAAGTCACGTGCACTTTTGTCTTCATCATCGTCTTGCAGTTGTATGGAAAGTCAATCAGCATTTCCGTGTTTTGTCCCTTGGTGGTGTTGAGTTTCAAAGTCATATTCTTGCAAGGTCAATGACTAGCTAGTGAGTCGTCCCATAGCTCCTTAATAGTCATTAACCATTTTAGCGGATTGTGTTTGGTAATTATAGTGAAGCGCTACCATATAGGAATGGTCGAAAATGCTAAATTGACCAAATTATGGCTAGAGCTTCTTTCTCAATCGTCGAATAGTGTTTCCCATGTTTTGTCAAAGTACGGCTAGCATAAGAAATAACAATTTCTTTCTTACCACGTACCTGCACTAGTACGGAAATTTGCAAGAAATTTGCGAGAAATGGACAATTTCTCGTTTTTTTTGGAGAAGTAAGCGAGAATACATACTTTCTTGCATTAACTTAGCGAGAATTTAATTTGCTCGCAATCAGCTGGCGAGAACTTTGTTTTCTCGCTCAACATCTGCGAGAAACTGAATTCTCGCAATCAATCAGCGAGAAATTTGTTTTCTCGCTCTGCATCTGTGACAAATTGTATTCTTCTGTGTAAGCATTTCACAAAAATTTCACAATTTCTCGCAGATGCAGAGCGAGAAAACAGTTCTCGCTGATTGACTGCGAGAATTCAATTTCTCGCAGATGCATGCGAGAAAGCACAGTTCTCACAGTTTGATCGCGAGAAAGTATGTATTCTCGCTTACTTCTCGCAATACAGCGAGGAAGTGTCCATTTCTCGCAAATTTCTCGCAAATTTCTACTAGTGCTGTACTAAGCATGATCAGATGCTAGTGTTACATGCATCTGTATGCAGAACAAAGGGTTCATCAAAATCAGGATATCCGAGTATTGGTGTGGAAATAAATGCTAACTTCAAAGTGCAGAAAGCATCTTCGCATTTGGTACTCCAATTAAACACATTGTCCTTCCTCAACAGTTTGTTTAGCGGTGACGTCGCTTTGACAAAGTTCAGCACAAATGAATGATAGAATGATGCTAATCCAAGGAAAATTCGTCGTTGACGAATATCCTTTGGGCGAGGATAGTTCTTTACTGCATCAATCTTCTTAGGATTCGGTTTAATTCCATCTCGGGTCACAACATGTCCCAAATACTCGATTTTAGTCTTACAGAAGTGACATTTCCTATGTTTCAATTTCAGTCCAGCTTTTCTAAATCGATCAAAGACCTCACGCAAATGGCAGAGATGTTCATTAAATGTTTTTGAAAACACAATGACATCATGAAGGTGCCATTCCCATTAAAGTCCAGCAATTATTAATTTCATTAAGCGTTGAAAGGTGCTTGGCACGTTCGTTACACAAACCAAAAGGCATAACATTAAATTCATAGAGTCTGTTGTATGAAACAAGGCGGTCTTTTCTCTATCTTCCGGCACGATTTTAATTTACCGTAACGTGCTTGCCGGAGGGCTTCTAGACTATCGCTGATGCGCGGCAGCGGGTAAACATCCTTCTTCCTAATTTTGTTAATCTTCCGGAAGTCAATGCAAAAACATTCCAATTGATCCTATTCACAAACAAGGATAATCGGGGCCGACCATGGGCTAGTTGAAGGTCGGATTATGTCATTGTCCAACATGGACTGAATATGTTCTCGTACAACATGTCATTGACTTGCAGAAATGCAATAAGAGTGTTGCGTAATCAGAGGATGCTCACAAGTATCAATGCAATGTTGTACAATATTTGTCTTTCCCAAATCATTGTCATTTTTGCAAATATGTCATCATATTCCATTAACAACTCGTCAAGCTGTCTCGTCTGCACGGCAGACAAATATGTCCTCTCGCAGAGATTCATGCGGCTCTTCAAATTACCACCTTTGGGCAACACCTCATCCGGGCTGGTTGCCAGTAATAAGCCGAGATCACAATTTCCTTGGTTCTCGTCAAGGCATGTCTGCCTATAATCGGCATTTACTGGGTGACCATCATCATTATTCCGCACGTCGTCATTTTCAGCACCCATATTCGCTACACACAATAACATCATCGTCGTCAGTTGTTTCAAACACACCAAGGTTCGTACATCTGGTTATCTTCACAGGCTTATCTCTTTGGTTTATAACTAGAACAGGGACACGCCCATTATTTACAGTCATGAGGGCCCTTGCAAAGCCAATGCCCAACTTAACATGATCAACAGGGCGCGCTTCCACAAGGCCACAATTTCCATTGTCAACATCTACGGCTGCCATGAACATCTTCTGTGAACAGACAGGAATTACTAAAGTTTCTAAACGACTACAGAACACTCTTTCACAAGACTTTTACTACAGCCACCATTTAATTTTTAGAGGGGTATCAAATCCCTCTACTGTGGCTTGTTGTTTAGTGAACATGATGTCAAGTCCGATATCATTCATTAAATCAGCTCTGATCCAACAGTCATACATGGAATTTGCGATAACATAAACAGGATACGAAAATTTCTTACCGGCAATCACAAAGTTGACTTCTTTATTCTTCCCAAGATATTTAGTTTGTTTCCTTCCAATGTTTTCACACAAATTCCAGATGTCTGCAACAGCGGTTTATTCCTCAAATTAGGCAAAGTTTGACGTAACTTTTCACTTACTATCGTCGCTCTGGATCCAGTGTCTGTTTACATCTTGACATCATCACCAATCTTACCGTCAATACTACAGCTATGATTAATTGTTCCGATAACATGAGTCCGTATTTTGTCCTAACTATCATCATCGGTGTCTACTTCCTTCGTATCTATGAATCTGGGGACATCATCAAATTTTCCATCCGGGTATCCCCTCGTCTGACGGCAGTTTCTAGTTTGACGAATTCTGCTGTTGTCCTGGTTGAAATTGACTTGCTTTCTGCTGTTGTGGTGGGAACCAAGTCGATGGGTTGAATGGGGCAGGCTGCTGTGGCTGAATAAATGGATATCCAGCGGTCGGCTGCATTTGCTAGGACATTTGCGGCTGTTGTCGCTGATGTTGGCGTTCAGGACAATGACATTGCACATGCCCAACACAGTGACAAATATCATAGATTGGCAACCCATCGGTGATTTGCTAGTTTCTGCCAGACGCACCTCAATTCCTTGGAGGGCGTCTATCTCAGTTGGTCGTGTGGTTAGCTGGGGCAGATTTATCAGCAGAATCAGAATTTGTTTTTAACAGGGCATTTAATTTCTCCATCCTTTCATCTATCATTATATCAATTTTCTTCATCAAAGTCTTTAATATCGATTGCATTATATTTTCTGAAGTGGGTGGTTGTACAGCAGCCGCGGTCGCGTCTTCTTGGCTGGCTGATTTAGCACCAAAGGGGTCTAATGTGGAGAATAAAGAAACATCACTCCTACCGCTAACAAGTTCTTCATTGCATTCTTCGGCTTTTGTGACACCTACGGCCTCTTCAAATGTAACAGGGTCTTTTGACATCACCATTTGCTTCAGAGACGAGTGCAATCCATGGATGAAATGATCTCTCATGAGCTCAGACTGAAACTCACGGGGCATATCTGTGTGAGTGCGCAGAGTCAGACGCTGTATAATTATATGGAATTCCTCCATCGGCGCACCTGGCTTCTGATTGCGATTATATAGTTTGTTGTAGAAAAGTCTCTGAGTTTCTTTGGCAGGAAATTTTCTCTCAGGACCGCAGGACATGGTCATACTCGTACTTGATTTGATCGTTCATGTTGTTCCAAAAGTTGGCTGGAAATTCTCCTGGATAGGCAATATTTCAGCTTTTCGTTCGTCCGACACCCTATTAGCATGGGTGGCGCGATCAAATTCTTTCAGAAGTTTCAACGTCGTCACCAAGTCTTCCATAAATCTTGATTGAGTTACAACAGTTCAGGCTTTGGTATATGCGGCCATATCAGGATATCTTGAAACAGGGGTGTCGATTGATCGTTGTCTACAGCCTGGCATTATAATACAAGCAGTGTTCGAGCAACAGAAATGTACGTACCAATCATTTGAATGATGAGCGTCACCAAAATATCACGTCGAGCAGAAGGCGCTGACTTTAGTCAATCCCACCGCTGTCACCAATTATGTCACGTAGCGTGGTTGTGATGTAGTTATTGTCGGATACGAACTCTCTGTGGCATAGAACGTTGGGTAGTAGAGACAGAAACAGGTACACGAATATACTCTAAGCCGGAGTAATTTATTCAGCTGAGTAACACAAGTTACACGGTAAAATTTCTATGAGTTACACTAGTCTACTAATACGCACCGGTCATGGTCAATGTTGTCTCAGGCATCTCAACAGGTTCTACCTTAGCACACTAAAATGCAGAGTTAATGTTGAGTAAATATCTGGCTTTGTCATGACTTTGGTATGCGTCTATAATTAACTAAAGAATTAACTAATGACAGTTGGCATAGGTGAAAGGAGAGGAAGGTTGCTCCCATTAGTACATCTGTAAACATAGTGCAGGAGGTCCAGCTTAAGTGCCCGGTCGGTGTTAATGACTTAAGCGGTTGTCAAAACAATACATTCACCAAGAGCGCATGAAAAGTGACATCAAAGAGTCTCGAAGATAAACAAGGGAATCATTCTCACGATGTTCCATGAGTAGTAGGGTTAATGTAGGTCACAGTCATCGTCAGTGGTAAACTAAATTCACGTGATAAAGTATTAAACTATCTAAGGGCTATGTCACACTCCCATAGATTATCATGGCATCTTTCTTATTCGCCGCTGTTGTTATTCTAAAATGTCGGAATTCACCACTCAATGCCCTCTAACAATTCTTCCCAAGCTTTTCCACTCATAATTTGGTCATCGATATGTACGAACGGTTGGCATTTTAGGTTTCTAATTTTGTAATTACGGTTACCGCTATGGGAGCTTCACCCATTGCGTTATCTACATAATTCCCTTGCACGTAATTTAGATTGTCTCACTCGGGTGATCGCCTTTTCTAGTTTGCGGCCAAATCTTCAATGGACTTCTGGAGAAATCATGGTGCAGATCACTCACCGGATATTTACAGTTGTTCTCTATCCCGATCTTGTCGCCGTTGTAATGTCTGGTACTTCAATAAATCAGATAACTCTCAGACTGTCTGCAATCATGGCACCACATCTTATTACATGCCTCCATATGAGTGCAAATCAGCGCATTGATTTGAATAGGAACATTCAGGGAGTTATCAAGCCGGTGAACAATGTACTGACCAGTTTCCATGGTTACATGGTCCAGTGAAACCCTCAGACATTTTCGACGTGAAGGTAGACGCTTAATACGAGACGTCATTAAAAATATCCGTGCACGCCCTGCTATTTTGAGTTTCGTTAAAATCTGTTTGTTGCTGGTCGAAAGTGGTAAATTTTTAGAAAATGCCCTTCTGTTACTAAATGTCATATAGCATTAACTGTGAAGAGGCATATACTAAAAAAATTATTGGTTGAATATATGGGTTTTTATTACATGCCTCGTATATCGAACGTCGCGCGCTCCATAGGATTCAATGGTAACTCGCCGATGACGTCGCGGGCCGCATAGTCATCACTGGACTGAAAGTGAACCGGAACTATTTTCAACTTGAAAACTTTTTGATGTATAAGTCTTGACATTGCATGTTTTGCACAGAAAATCCGGTTTTTGGAAAATTTCGCATAAAAATATTGATAAACCGCGTAACAGTAGTTTAAATATATCAATGCGCCATTCGATGATGAAAATCGTTCTATTTTTAACCGTTTTTCGTCTAAAATGAAAATAAAGCATTTGACTATAATTTGCCAATAAACGTAAATATTTTGGTGCAAACTGAGTAAGAGAGGCATGTAATAAATATATTATAGCCCAAACAAGGGACTATGTACCCTCGGGGCAGGAGACCATTTGCCGTCCTTACGTCGGGCAAATGGTCACCTACCCTCGGGCACATAGTCCCATGTTTGGGCTATAATATATAATATGCCCTCGCCACAGGAGAAAATTTGCCCTTCTGCGCCGGGCAAATTATCACCTTCTATCCGGCACATGAAGCGTTGTATCTAGACAATAATGTATAATACTGCATTTAACGCAAAGAAACGACACGGACGCAAGTGTTTGGCCGAAATCCGGGGTTATGTATGTACCGTCACGGCAGGGGCGTCAAGGCGTCATGGCGGCCTGGACGGCGGTACCAGACTCCTGGCACCGTGTGTCAGGCAACGTGCTACCGGGCGCCCACTACAGGCCAATGACAGTACCCCCCTGGAACTTTATTGTGAAAAAGCCATCAAATTAGTGGAATACAATATTCTTTTATTGTGAGCTGCTACCCTGCAGCGAGGCATTTTTTTTTTTTTTTTTTTTTTTTTTTGCGGAGGTTGGGTGGGAATTTTGCGATGTGAACTTGAGCGTGGCAGAGATTGAAATGGACGAAAAATAGCTTTGAACACACTGATGTGCGCATGGATAATGACGTGGAAAGGGTGATGTAATTTGTTGAGATAACGGTAATCGAGGCGGTTGGTAGATTAGGTTACATCTCAAATGCATCTAGAAGTGTAAGGTAGGTGACGCATGGTGACCCATACATGTCAAGGTCTAAACCCTTCCCCCCGTGTCGCCCCAGACGTTAACAATGATTATAGCAAGCCATAATCACCCATTAACGCAAAGAAATGACACGGAGGCAAGTGTTTGGCCGAAATCCGGGGTTTTGTATGTACCGTCACGGCGGGGGCGTCAAGGCGTCATGGCGGCCTGGACGGCGGTACC
>LD353517.1:18356-29412 GCA_001465055.1 Ptychodera flava | reverse complement strand
ACATCAATGCTGAGGAGTACGCCGCAAATATCAAATTAGCACTGGATCTGATGCATATAGAGGTAACTTTGCTTTGAAAGTCCATTGCTTGTATGTGATTTCAAGTTGTACAAGAATATCGTAGACTGGCGAGAAGTACATAAATACACAATGTTGTGATGAATACAGTTTAGATGTGCACATTTTGACTGTATTGTCACAAACAGTATTTAGCCAAAAACGGTGTCAATTTTTATGGAGGAGAATGAAGGCTTCGACCAGGAAACATCTTTCGGTAAGAACTCCTACTTACCTGTCATTGTAACATTTTGGTTATTTCATTTGTTGCCTTCTAGAACGAGAGATATTTACAGAACACGTGATCTCATCCTGGGCGGAAACCGCCTGGAGATCTCATTTTTAATCAGTTCTCAACCTTGCTCATAGACAATCATAAATCAACGGGAGGGGGGGGGTAGGGAGGGAGAAGTGACAGGTAAGTAGGAGTTCTCGCAGACAGATGTTTATTACAGGACACTTTAATTCTCCTTCATCCTCCTGCTTTCCCGGCACTGTAACATGTTGGTTTACACATAATCCAAAGCCAAAATGAAGGAGGATACACCAAAACAAAATCCCTCAACCTAGATAGAACCACACCTTATAGACACTAAAGCAAAACTAACTTCCATAGGCACATCCCTTAGATAAAAGTTAATAAAGGTATTTGGTGAAGCCTGGAAACCAGCTTTTAGCATGTTATCAACTGAGACACCCTTCAACAAAACCTAAGAGGCAGTCAGAGCTCGTTTATAATGTGCTCTGATTAAATACAGATATCTACACTTGCGATCAGAGGAATTATAGGCATGTTGATATATATCCCTTTACCATGTAGGAATAGTGTCCCTGGGCACTGGTCAATGCTGACCTGGGGAAACCTTAATGAACAACTGGCCTGTGTTACCACGAAGTTATGCAATCGCCTTAATGCAGTGGTGAAGATTCCTACAAGAGTAAATCAGTTATCAAGATAAATCAGCTGCATATTCTGCAGCTATCGCTGAAAATCCCTCTTAGGAAAAGTGTTTCTTGACAGCTTCCAAGCAGTAAACTAGAGGAGTGATGGATCTGGGTGAAGCAAACCTGACAATAGCTGGTTCAGGATGTGTGGGGTCTCTGATAACTTTATTGGAATCTCTATATGAGCAACTTCGGCAATCGAGGAAACCATGGTTGTCGGCGCTATTAGAATGACAACAAACTCGTCGTGTCTTATCTTGCTTAGAACTCTTGGAGTCAGGGAAATTAAGGGAAAAGCGTATGCAAACATGTTTGTCAAGGGTACTGACAAGGCATCCTTCAACTCTGTTCCTTGATCCTTGGTCTGGTACCGGAGAACAATAAACCTGCAGAAAGGCATTTATACTGGAAGATCCGTTGCTCAAGGGCACTCTATGCCCCCCTGGGAGCGTAGGGAGCATATGCATCCTGGAATGACGGACCTTCCAGTCTAACAGGCATCGTGCGCTGTCACAAACAGATCTACATGAAGCCTATCCAACACCTTGGAAAGGGACAACATCACGTGATGTTTTAAAGTTGTTATGTAGGTCATTTCCCCCACACTCATCATGACCTGAGTTCAATTAGTCCAGAACATTCTCAAGGTCACTGCCCTTAATGACCTCACAACCTTGAATTCAATTAGTCATGTTTGGAATGTTCTAGAAATTTATTTAGTTGTGTAAGAGAGATAATTTTAGAACAGTAATTAGCATGTCAATAAAAGTTCTAGATTGTTCTTATATGCTTATGTAAGCACATGAGTATAAATACTGGGACAGCAGGCTGGCAGTCAGACTTTGGGATCGTGTCTCTTGTGTGTTACTAAACTCCAGCAGTAGTCCTTCTCAAGACTTTTCAAGACCTTCACTGCCAACGCTGGATTTACACTGTGGACTTTGTGCAACTTCAAGCCTGCAAGCCATAGGACTGTTCATTCATCCGACAGACTGTTACAACTCTGAGACTGGAGCTTTGCCGTCCCAGCTGAGATAAGTAGTCTGTACACTTTTAAAGCTTGTACTCTATCCCTGACCTAGCAATTAGTTTTATTTTCGTAATAAATTATGTTTAAACGGAAACTGCTGAGTTCACCCTTTTTGTTCGTTTTCTCTGCACGTAACAAAATCCACTCTGATGGGATAGGTTGTCTTCTGAACAGAGTATCTGCTATCAAATTTTATCTGCCTTGTATATGAGCTACCCTGATCCTGATATTTCTGACGATGTATCAAATCGTTAGATGCCAAGTAAGGATGCAAAGAGATGGGGACTGGGTTCCCCCTGCCTGTTCAAATATTATACACTTTGGTTGAATTACGAGAACCAATTTCCCTCAGATATGATGTACGAAGGTCTTTAAACTTTCCAATACTGCCTGAAGCTCGAGATTTTATGTGCTGTTGTTTCTTGGCTATTTACAAGACTCCTGGAATGGTTAAATTTGCCAGATGAGCTCCCCATCTTGTATTGAAGCATCTACGGTTATTGTAACCTCTGGATACACCAGGGACAGGGAACTCCTTTCAAAAAATTGACTAATGTCAGTTCGCAAATGAAGATTCTCCACTAATGGGGCATTTGCCTCATAGGATGACTTAGAGGATTTCGAAGTGGTCACCATTGACATAGAAGGGAAATTTGAATGGCGATCATGTTCAACATTGCCAAAGGGATGAGCTGAATGAAAGATGCCATAAGGCTTAGGAGGTGAAAAAAATACTATGCTGTCTGAAAACTGCCTGGCAAGAGATGACGTACCATTTCGCAAATGGCTTGAAAATGAAACTGTTTGCGAGCCAGGCGGACACACATCAGGTGGGTACAATACGAATCCAATGAAACATGAAAGCTCCAAGAGGGCAAGTTCATTCTGAGACTCAAGTTCTTGTGTGAGCAGAACAAAGGCGACTGGGTTGTCAAAGACAAGTTTGACCCGGTCCGTTCTGAGAGAAAAAAAGGGGCAGAGCATCATTTAGGTCTCTCAGGATACAAAGCAAGTTGTGCTGGAAAGGATCAATAGCGTTCTACCAGAACACCTACCCCATGACTCAGTCATGAATGGGCTCTACCCTATCAGAGACCAAGACTCTGCCAACGTGGCCCCACTGAGACATAGTGACTTCAACTGTGTGGCCCAGTGAGTCACGTAGGGAGCACTTTGAAGTAGTTGTGGGTCCATAGCTGTGGTGTTTTCAGACGGGATTTCCGCCTTTTACGGGCTGGTTTTGACTTTTACGATTTTAATCTAGTAGTGGGGGGGGGGTTTAAAATCGTAAAAGTCAAAACCAGCCTGTAAAAGGCGGGAATCCCGTCTGAAAACACCACGGTTAAAATCGTAAAAGTCAAAACAAGCCTGTAAAAGGCGGGAATCCCGTCTGAAAACACCACAGCTAGGGACCCACAGCTAACTTTGAAGGTGCCCTAAGGGGCCAGGGGCTCACACCCACAAGGCTCAAGAAAACACAGGAATGGGAGGAGAGAGTCAACGAGAGGGCGATCATTCTGTGGGACATCGCCAGAGAGGAAATCTACAACAGTGGGAAGTATGGTAAAGGTGTAAATGGCAATCATCGCCCCATAGAGCTCATCTGCCACAACGGCCACGCCTGGCCAAAAGAAGTGCACTTTCGTCAAAGTAGAGAGGTCCACATCTACGAGGCTGCGAGGGAAATGTCTAGCAAGCCATCTGAGAAGCAACCCAGGATGGGCCGTAATAGACTAAGTGGTCTGGCTCTTGGGAAGTGGTCAAGGTAGATGACTTACAGTCAACCAATTCTTACTCCAAGATGGCCGCACCTACAGGACACAGGAAGCGGTAACAGGACAATTACTCCTGGGACATTTAGTCCACGGACATTTGCCACCTACCCTCGGCTATTTACCACCAGATACTCACCACACAGACACTTGCCACAGAAGACACGTACCTTCAGGACAATTAGCCCCCTCTTAATAATTAAGTTTACAGGACGTGTGATTCATTATCTTTATTTTCGAACAGTTTAAACTTTGTTTTGCCATAGCATAGACACTGTCTATGATTTCAACAGCCTTATAAGCCTATGGAGTGTATTTAATATGGTGGTGATGAAGGAATTGTTATATTTTTTGAAACTTTTGGCGAGACCCATGCAGCCAGCATCGTGACCAAGGAAAGCAACAGCTGAAAGCTGACCCCAACCAGCTTTCTCCCAGACACCCAGAAGGCTTGCTTTGAGCATGGCCAGGACGTACGTATATATATACACACATACACACAGACACACAGACAAAGGGACACATACATGCACACATATACACACACATACATACATATGTGATCAATGATCGGTTCTGATTAGTACACATTCGAACTTCTTTGTCACATTTTTGTCTTTCAGATGCCCAGAACGTTCGTTAGTGTTGTCCAAGTATTGCCTGTGACAGAGTTAAATAAACTGACAACTCCGTTTTGTAACTTGGTTCACAAGTAAGGAAATTTGGTACTTTTTTCTTCGCTCTCTTGAAACTTTCAACTCATGAAATTGTTGTGTTCAAGGACAATCTCAACATTTTCTTCCAAGGCTTTGTCGTCATTACTTTGAATTGGCAATACTTTTACTTTGGCACCTGAAAACAGATAGACACACTTAAAATATGATGTCAAACAAATCCAATAATCCAAATGATACAAGGTAATAAAATTACCAGATCGTATAAATACAGACATTTACAATTTCAGAGAATCATCTTGAACCATTTGTATCCTGCTATCATGCTATACCTGTCAGGAATGGCGCAAAAGTGTCAAAATCAACAGTATCAAGTGATGCTACTGAATGACTATATTAGTCAAACTTAGGAACGCTGTCACGTATCATTTGTGTAATACAAATGTTGAAATTTAAAAATATGTCCCCATATCTGCCATAGAATTTCTTAAACGAGAAGCCCTGCCTCACTAACTTATTTCCAATGATGTATGTCTTAATTACTCGAAAGTCGTCATATTATTATTATATGAACTACAGACTCTTCAGCATCTTAGGAGTTGGTAAACATGTACATCATAAGCTGGAGCAGATGCAGTATTGCTTGACCAATATGGTTACTTGATAATTTCAAAATCAAAATAATCACGCTTGTTATATAGGGTTTTGTGTAGAGTATTCTTTCTTTTAATAAACAGATCACAATATGAAGTTGAATCCAAACTACCTGTTGTTTCTTTGATCTCTAACTCATGTGGATAAATATGACAGTGATAATTTGTTATACTAGGATTGTTCAAACTGAATAGACCATCAATGTATCTGTGTGTTGTTAAAACGCTTCACAATTATTTTGCATCCAGATTTATTTAGAGATTGCATAAACTCGGTTTCGTATGAATATAAAAACAAATCAGCAAGAGGTGGCCAGATGCACTCTTTATTCCAATATATACAAATGCCAACAGTTTTCCTTATAGCATGCCAAGAAATTTGATACACACTTTGTCAGTGAGGAAATGAAGCATTCTTATAACTTTCTCACCAGTGCATTTCAGTATGTTTTGCATCAGAGATGTTATCCAAATAACCCACGTTACCTGTGATGACAATGTATTGGTACCTACGACAGCCATTCTTGTGACGAAGGCTTGTTTCACCAGCAACGATATTCAAGATTTTCGTATATCATGGGGAACGTAGACTAATGTACAAAATCGACAAATCAAATCTACGGATGGAACTGTACTTGCTAATGATTTTATTAGATTGCAAAGTATGCAATAATTCTTTCTAATTTTTTATATCGACATTTGATTAAATCCACTGGTCTCAAAAATTATCACAAGATTCGTGTAAGACCACGTTTGATGGTAGTCAACATGACAGTTTATTTGTGATATACGTTTGGCTGTACACTTGTTGGAACCTGCCATAATGCATTGTTTATATGGATTCTTATGGACCTCAGGACTCCATACAGGTAGGGCAGTACATTGTCATCAATGGAAACACTGAAAATTGTATTGGTGGCGCTTTCCAGACTTTCATCTTTGAGCACTAGTGTTGGTTTTGCATTTCCATAAATAATATGCATTCATAAAACAATGGGATCATCAATAGCGCGGAAATACTCGAAATGATAACCATAGAAATGCCAAATAAGGACCGATAAAAATTGAGCTGTCACCTTAAAACCGAAAGTTTCATTATGATACCAGTCGTGGATAGGAACAAATGATTAATTCTCGTCATGTACCTCTCACTACAGGCTTGGATGTGAGTGCGCCAAAGAAATGTACAACGAAGACTGGGAATCAATCCTGCAACTGACAAGGGATTATCACGTAAGTATTTCCGTAAAATTCCCCTTACAAGATCACTTATTTCCTTCTACTGATGATCATACGTTTAAAGGCTGTGCATTGCTGCCACTCGGGCTGTGGGTTCCCACTTATTCTCAACCCGAGCGAGTCAACTCGGGCTGTAAGCATCACCATCACCCATACTTCATTTCAAGCTATCTGATCCTCCACGCGATTTTCACGGGAGTCTCTCCGTCCATTCCGCTCAACCGTCCCCCGCTTGGGCCGTTCATTCCATGTTGCTACCACCGGCCTGGCGGAACAAGTTTCACTTTCGGCTCCCCTAAAGTTCTGAAAACCCAAGTTTCCACCCAAACCTTTGCTTCGGAAGCAGACTGGTGGAGACCCCTTGCCCAATCTTTGAGTTGTTTTTTATACCTAGTTTATCGACTTGGTATTTAGAGTTGAGTTCTAGTCTTTACCTAGTTTATTAATTTAGAGTTTATTGGTAGTTAAGTTCTCGTCGGTTGACACATTTACCACTTGTAAAGTGCACTTTATTTCGATGTTAGTGCTTTACTTCTCAGTTTGATTCATATTGAACATTCTCTTGTCTTCACATCCTGCGTTGCGGTGTTTACAAAATAAAGATTTGTGAGGACACAGATCTACTTTGTACGTCCACAGAACTAGCCCCCACTTTCCAAGATCAGCTGTCCTTAAACGTAATGTCGACATAGCGACGTCTTCCTATGTGTCATATATATACCCATCCTTCTACTGCACATGGCACTTAGCGTTGCCAAGCTTTTGTTTAAGACTCCATTGTCCAGTTCCATTCATTCTAAGCCATGCTTTTAGATCCGTTGTCCCGCCATCCCTCCACTGAACCCATCTCCTCAATTGCTTGACCAGACTGCTTCCCGTTCCTAAGTCATCCATTTCATGTACCCCATTCTTGAAAAGGACAGCTTAGTTATCCGCCATTGTTTTATTTTCCTCGTTAATTAAGTTGCAACTTTGTTGGTAAATGACTGTTGCTCACAACGAAATACTGATGCCAGACTTGTTAAGCATGAGTGCTTTTGTCTCCCAAAGTTTCATTGTGAATTCATGCCTACAATGTGATTTTGTTTCTTCTATTAATTTCAGAGAGCGGTGGAAGACATGATACTCTACGGTCAATACGACACCAGGGACGACTT
This sequence comes from Ptychodera flava, assembly GCA_001465055.1. Lineage (NCBI taxonomy): Eukaryota > Metazoa > Hemichordata > Enteropneusta > Ptychoderidae > Ptychodera > Ptychodera flava. Next base: position 21,885 of record LD353517.1, on the reverse strand, counting down.
CACCGTCGTTATTCAACCATTTTACGAGGAACTGGATGTCGAAGAGAATGACGTACGTACAACATAAATGTTCAAGAAAATTTGGTCACATAATAATGTCTACGCGATCGAGGATGGAGTTGACGACGATGGCGTTGTTGATACTAACGGTTAAGGTGTTATGTGACCTTGTAGTGACGTTTGTGTCATTCATGTTAGTGGGTGTACTAAATCTTGAGGCATTGTTGCTGGCTTGAATTTTGACAAATGGATTTCAAAGGGCCAGTAATGCTAACTTTTGATAATTTTTTCACCATTTTTATTTTTAATGTCAGTCATAATTCCTTCTCCCTAAAAAATGTTGATACTCAGAATGTTCAGCTTGTAAACTTAGCCCCGTACGTGTGTAAACTGTATTGTTGTCGTTGAAAATGAATTATGGTCCGGACTAGAATTCAAATGTAAAGAATAACAATGCATTATACACGTATGGACGCTAGGTTGAAAAGCTAAATAGTTGGCATTTAAACATTCTTTTGGGGTAGAATACGAAGTTGCAGTTGACATACAATATAAAAATAATGAAAATCATCAAAAGTTAGCATTACTGGCCTTTTAAGGTGCCGCTCAGAATTCACTTATATGAGCAGATATCTCTCAAAGCGATGTAGATCAATACTTTGAAATACGATATAAGGCAGTCGTCGAACATTCGACAAAATGAATTGTGCACCAAGAGCAGTTTCACTTTAACAGTACTTATTGTTGATAGCATAGTAATTTCTGATTATCGTCATTGAAAGTCTGACCTAACGCTCTACAACCCTTTTTTGTAGCTCAATTTAATGGCTCCAGATTGCTTTCACTTCGGCACGTATGGACAACAGAAATCGGCGATAAATCTTTGGAATAATCTGGTGAGAAATCTTGAATTAGAAACTTCATATTTATCATTGATTTGGATTTGGTCCAAGAGTAAATATTTCATAATTCCTGATGAAACAGTGTTATCTGTTGGAACGCACAATAATAGAGAGGTTCGGCTATACGTTTTACGTGAACGTGAACGCGTAGAATCCACGTTGGCGTTGGCGTACACATTCGCGTGCAAAAGTCCGTTTGGTTACGCGTTACGCCAGTCGTTCTTGTGGCACGCGCAAGAAATGATTCGGCCCGGCTTGGGTCCGCGTAGTCTGTTTCCGCATCACAGGGATATCTCAATGGTTTGCCCATATGCCGCGAATCGACTAAGAAATCGCACATAAAAATAACGAAAATACATGAATATCTGTGAGGATGTCACTATCATATATCCAACTAACAACTGCATGAATGATTCACAGTTTTTACCATGTTTTGATACCTAAAGATGAGAATAAATTTACACGTTTACAAATTACGTGAAAACAGCTGTCTCCACGTAAATACGCGACGCCGGCTCCGTGTACGTGAAGAACGTACGCACAAGTCGATGACATCATCGCAGAAATTCGTGACGTTACGCGTTCACGTTCACGTAAAACGTGTAGCCGAACCTCTCTATTGTCTAGGCCCTCTACGGGTATTAAGGAAAGTTTTATCTACAGATATCGAAACAATACTCTAAATAATCATTATTTCAATATATGTCGGGCAACATTTCAAGAAATTTACATCAGATCCGATCCATAATATTGTGAAGATAAAGATGGAATGACCACGGATATCCGTCTTGCCTACAGATTGAACCAGTGGGACAGAAGAGAAAGGCCTGGAGTGACGATGACTTCATCGAATGCCCGTCGGCGGTAAGATACAAACTTTGCCACTGACGAGACAGAGTGTCAGCACACCGATAAAGCGACAGGACTTGAAAATACATGAAAGACAGGCGTCTCAGTGACTGCAATTTCCTTCGTTCTCCTTGTGCTATGATTACCATGATGAATAGTAATATAGATTGTGCTTGCCATGAACAGCGCAAAATCAACATTTGCTTACCGATCATAAATTAATCTTAGGGTGCTATGCTTTCTCTCTTGAATGACGTTATTTGACACTTTATGATATGGTACACCTTGTATTGTTAATTATTGTAAATTTAAGTAAGCATTAAAGCATACTCGACAGCCAAGGAGAAACGTGAGATAAGCCTCTACTTCAAACTCATTTCATGGTTCTTCACCTTGACGGGTAGCTCTTTATAAGTCAACTATGGCATAAAATTCAGAATTAACCAAGGACATCCTTTGTATCAAATTTACAGGACTTTGAATACTTCTACACAAACCTCAACTCGCCGGGATACCAGCTGACAACCCAACCACCAGCGCTACAGACCACGGTGGCTGTGAAACCAACGGAGAAAGAAGAGGATCCGGGCAGTTCAGAGCCCGTGTGTGACGACAAGTACAGCACCGGCTTGATTGTTACGATCTCAGTCTGTCTCGCGCTCCTGGTTGTCTGTGTCTGTGGAATCATCTATCTTATTATAAAGGTGTCCAGATTTACAACAAAGTCCGACACATTGTTTTGAAAGCGAGTAGAGAGTGAATTTACATTCACTTAGCATCATTTTTCTGAGATTCTCGAATTAAGTCAACGATATGAATTTTCGAAAAGATATCAATGTTACTAATCCCGCAAACGATATGCTCGAAAAGTTATAAAATATGGTATGCTGGGACAAAAGGGTATACTTGCTCCATATTCGTTTTTTTATCATAGAAATACTTGTTAGATATATTTCTCACCAAAATGACAATATATTTCCCAAGATCATAGTTTTGAGCAATATAACATTATTGAAGGGCGAAAACGATCAATAAAAGTGCTACAATGAATAAATGTATTGGTTTTGAAGTTAGGTGCTCAGCAGCAAGTTTCACTTTAAAGTTCATCAAACTTTTGCGTGTTTTCGTTTGTGTTAGCAGGTAGCTGCCATTGAAGCCAAAGAAAGGCAGGTGTACTCGTACTTATAGGACGCGTAAAGTCTGTTAGGCATATGAAATCAATTATGCTTGTCAGTTTCTTTTAGAATGTCCTGCACGTAATAATCTTTTGTACTTTACATAAATATAAGGTTTATAGGAATCTAAATACACGAATGGGCAAGTTCCAATTGTTGTTAAGGTGTTCAGCTGAAAAGACTGCAGACAATCTGTTTAAATTGACAAAGACTTTTTGCTGCGTATCGAAGGTACTGTTAATGTTTAGCGAAGTTGTCTGTATTTCCTTACCATCAATGTTCCATATATAATGCTTTTTCTTAGATCAGTCTAATTGCTATCTTGCCTAGCTCTAGGGGCAAGCGGCGTTGAGATTCAATAAAGATGATTCGGCATTTAAGGGAATGAATTCTTCTCAATTGTTCTTTTACCGGTTCCATGATGCAGTGCGCGCTAGGGTGTACAAAGCGAACGTTACCCAGAGAACTTTTAGGTGTAAGGTACACGCAGGGTATGTTACTCATAGAACACTATGGCAGGTTATACACTAACCTTTATTTTCGTCGCCTATAAAATAAAATAAATATACACGAGGCAATTTTAAGCATGGCAAATTTCTGTCA
>LD353514.1:1614-14256 GCA_001465055.1 Ptychodera flava | reverse complement strand
TATCAGAGATTTTCATGCGCTTTTGGTAATAAAATTGATAAAAAACAACATATTTAATGTTTTAGATTTCTCACATTTGTTATGACCCTTAACATTACAGACTTGACATAACTAGCTGCTGGACCTGTTTACTGGCGCATTGATTTAAAGACAAAGATCGTTTTATTTTGTAATAAGGACGTGTGATTTCATAAAACATAGTCTATTAGCCTGGAAATGTGATTTTTGCGAATATTGCTTACCCCACTGACAAACAGTGTGGTTTGAAAATGGCTGGAATTCGCTACTTCGGGACTTTGTTTTCTGTGTGCATTTACTGACAAACTCCAAACACGCAGCACCTACCCATTCAGTATTTCATGTACAGGTGTACCCAGAGATAGAGTAGTTTCACAATGTGCCAGTTGTGATCAAGTGCCATTGGCGCTATTTTTATAACTTATACCTGCATGCAGGACAGGTAATCCTTCTTTGAAAATCAAAGAATTAGAATCAATACTCAAGAATAAAGTAAATATTAGCTGTACATCTGAGATTATACCAAATTTTTGCATTCTTTAACTCCACAACAAACTGCAGAAAGAATTGATTGTACAATACTGTGGGCCTGCATTGATATTTAGTATTCTTCATTCTCAACAATGTTACTCCTTAATACCAAATAAAGAAAACACAAACCTGATCTACTGCTTTGAAATATTTTTGCAATTATGCATGGCAGATACTTACAAAAGGCTTATAGGAAACATTCTTAGATAGAAGTAGAGAAATTTGAGAAAGGACTCCCAGTGACTGAAAAGAATGCTCCTACATTATGCAACAAGTCATGTCATGAAAACCATTGGTAAATTTGACAATTATTTGTAAAAAGTTAGCTATCTTTCACATGATTCTACAAATTTTGCAAAAGTTTTAGGCCAGGATAACATTATGTATTTATCATCTAAATAATGAAGAGGTCAATACATAATGTATTTTGCTTTCTTTACAGCATGTACAATGCATAAACATTATTTGTGCATACAGTAGTTATTTTGCTTCTGTACACACCAGAAATGTATTATTCAAAGCCTAGCAACATAATTTTTGTTGAGTAAGAGGAAGCGACTTCTGAATTTTGAAGAAAGTGAAGGAAATAAAATTTGTATTTGGCTGTTTTTTATTTAAGCTATGTTAACTAAAAAAATTTAGAGTTAGTATTTTGGTTTGAAACGGATGACCCCAGCGATTTTTCACTTGCGATCAAAATGAATTGCCCTGATTGAACCATTATCAATATCTTTGGAATTTAGAAGAAGATTCCTTGGAATGACATTATCCAGATTTCTTAAAAGGATGATGAAAATTGGATATTTTAGATATTCAAATTTTTAAGGCCTGTTCACTTCTTCTTTATTGTAAAATTAAGAAATCTCCAAGGACATTCAATATACATTTGCCAATATAACTCACACATATTGTGTATTCTGTTCAAATCGGAGCATTATTGACACTACCTTGCAAGCTTTGCTTTGCAAAATCAAATTAGCAAAGTTTGTGACTGAGTGCAATTGATGTCTGATCAAAGATTTCTTTCATATTGACCCCTCATGAAAATTTTAATTGCAAATGATGCTTACCAGAGTGAAAAAAGACAGACCACATTTTTTATGAAATCAGCTGTGATATGGATACAATCATCAGAGGAAAACGATCAACACTATTTTGTTTATCACATTACATACTAAGTACCAATTCCACTTCCATTTCCCCTTTCTGTTCTTGTTTCAGAAAGGTCCTTTGAGGTCACACAATCTTACTGGCCTATGTACTGAAGCTTGGTCATTACTGTCAGAGAAAATTGCTGAAATTTTGTCAAGGCATCATTTACTTTCATATTTTAAAGTTCTTGATCCTATTCTTTGACAGAGTACCATCAAAATCATAATTTTTAATAACATCCATGTTCTACTAAAGTCAGAATATGTTTGCCCTTCAATGTTTGACTGGCCTGTTGGAATTGAGCCAGAACTCATCGCAGCACAAACCTGGAAAGAACAAGAAACAAGTGTAACATACCAAAGTCTCTGGATAATTATATGTACTTTCACCACCGGATCCTCAAATTCACACCTGGAAATTTGATCTGAAATTTGTAAAAAGCCACAACAAAGTCAGCTGGTACTGCTGGATTGTTGTACATGTATCAACACAACACCCTACATCACGTGATTAGGAATCAGATTAGGAATTTATTACCTGGCAGCTCACTGACATGGTGAGAACAAAGTTCAGTTTTCATGGGTTATCGTTTAAACATAGCTCAATCAACTCAATGGCATAAACGTTCTTGTAGGCGTTGTCCAGTATCAAGTTTGTTTGCTTGTGTACAACTTTGTTTGAATTTTTGAAGTCATCAACAAGTTTATTCTGATTAAAATATAGATACTTTATATCAATGTGATATATGAATACATCTATTATTCTCAGCATCTTTACATGGCTGTAGGGTTTCAAAAATGTAATTTTTTTTTGTATTTTTCTATTTTCATACAGACCTTCCCGCTTCCCATTACATGCATTATAATAACTAACAGTCTGCAAGCATGGTCACTTTTTACAAAATTTGTCCACATAGTTAAACCGGAGAATTACAATCTCACTTCATTGTTTTTCAATGACAAATTCATTCCATAGTTTTTCTGTCAGAAATACGGCACATGCCATTTTTCAGTTTGTTTCTGGTGTTCAAACACACAGAACAATGATAAACAATAAAATGGAGAGCTGATATTGTCTAAAATTGTAATCCTCTTGTCACCGGTTTGTTCAACTTTACTTTACATTTATAAAAAGGACCCAATGTGACATGTAGTTTAACGCCATCTGTGTCATCACCAAAGTACCAGTATTTGATATATGCCAAATTATAATAATTGCAATCTCCAATCTCACTCAATATTTTGTAATTATTCATACCCTCTTGGCTTCCAGGACTATTTGTGTCACCTCTATATTGTTGGAAAAAAGCTCGACAGAGCAGATCAACCATAGCAAACTGGTTTCATGTTGTGGACTAGTAGCCAGGTTTTGATTGACATAACCCTGTGAGCTTTTCCAGCATTGAGTTGCTAAAATGTACTTCTTCAAAAATACTGAACTTGAATATCATCAGATTTGACAATAACATTAACCGGTGTTTGAATGCAAGAAATAATTAAATGGTCCTTCAAGGTCAAATGAACACAAATCAATAGCCCTGATTGATTTTAAGTTTACATAATTAAAAATATGAAAACCATTAGTTCTGTGAAAAAATTGATTTTCATAATGTTGTAAGCTTAGAATTTTTTGCAAATGGGACAAGGTACACTTGCAGTAAGACAAAGTTACTTGTTTCATGTGTGGTAGTAATTGTTTATTTTCAATTATTCATTGTAAATATTCTTTCAAATCATAACAACAACTCAGTAATAAAGTACTCTTTTAAACAAACTTTCAAATCAAAATCAATTACAATTTTAATCATTTTTTGAATAAGCATAAGAATTGAATAAGTAAGAATTTTGAAAGTAACCAGTCTTTACTAAAATGATGAAGTTTGAAATAGCAAACTAATCAGAATCACATATTTTTAATCCTTGTACAAAATTATGTACTGTAACATTGAATGTAAAGAAAACAAAAATTACTGATGTGAAAAATTACACTATAGCTGATTATATCTGAGTCGCTTAAAAGACATAGATCAGTATGACCACTAAAAACTGGAATCATTAATATCTACAAATGAATGTTGATAACATTAAGTCACAACCAACTACCAGTAGGCAAACAGTTACATATCAGGTGACCAATCCATCCAGACTGAAGACTTATTATTCAGATGGACTTAGCCATATCACAATTTTATCAATCATCATAGTAATAATACCTGATATTATGAAATTAAATTCACCGTACAGTAATTTTGTGAATGCATTGATTACACTGTATCACTGTCTGTCAGATTAATCCATGGAACCCAGGTAGAAATGAATACAACTCAACAGCTGTAAAACCTCAACATCCACCGGAAGATCCAAAATCTGATCCTTAATATCATAAAGAAGATTTCGCTTATCAGTCAATCAATCAGTCAATTAGAAAAAGTTTATATAGCACCAAAATCCAAAAACAGTGGTTTGCTCTGTATGCTCTGGAGAACATGTGCATTTTCAGGTTTTTTTTGAAAGTTTCAAAGTTTGGGGATTATCTGTTGAGTGATAGTGCTAAATTTCCATATTTACGGTACAGCGTGTGAAAATGCACAGCCACCATACCGGTAGGTCATCGTTTTGTAGGTTGTAGATGTTAAAAGTTTCTTTGTGGATGAACGGAGTGTATGAGTTTGAATATACCCCTGGTAGGGATGCCAGGTATAGATCACTGATGTAGGCAGGAGTGTAGTTCTGAATATTTAAACCTTGAAAGTTAACAGCAAAATTTTATAGTCTATCCTGAGATGAACTGGTAACCAATGGAGATGGGTGAGAACTGGGATGATTGGAGTAAACTTTCTGGTGCATGTTATGATTATTCTCACTGCAGTATTTTGAGCTCGTTGTAACAGTGCCTATTTTGTTATAATTTACAACATCTGAAAAATACAATAAGGAAATTTCTTTGAGTGATCGAGTTGGATATTACTGAGAATTCATCATTGCAGGCAGTTTAGTGTCACAGATATACAGACTGAAATTCATTAGATTATAATTGTGAATGCCCAGTTTACTCTGGCTACTCAACATAATTGACCCTCAAAACAAGTCTTACATCAGAATTGGTTGGTGTGAAGGTGTCTCCTGGAAGGCATTACAGGCAGGATGCAACTTGAATCATACAAGTATACTAGCAATCTGCAGACATTATCAACCTGGGTAGTATACTACCGGTACACTGTTTATATTTTAAATGGCATGCACTTTTACAAATATCCATCTCAACTGCAAAAGTGCAGAGATGTGCTTGTCACTTGAGTAAAATTGGCAAAGCAGAGAAACCCAATTTAAATGCAACTGCAGTCACCAGGCTGGATAGTATGTACTGCCTGCAGGCAGAGTGATTCTGTAGACCATACTACATATCAAGATATAAAACATTATATCTTCTATGTATGCATACTGGTACACTTAATTAAACTTTATAAAGTGTAAGTTTGGAGAACTGCATACAAAAACTGGATTGAAGTCCATGGCATTGGCAGGACCCCAATTTTAGGATTGAAGTATCTATTATTCTCTGCCTAATCAAATACAGAGATTCAGTGAACATTATATTTGCTATTGAAAATAGCGCTGTCTACACAAATTTATTCCAACTGTTTAGCACCTTTGGCGTACCAATTAGGGGACAGTGTATGTCTTCCTAAGGGATTGGGATGTCTTTTCTTGGCACAGGTTTCTTAATGCCTTATTTTATTTAAATAAATTTTGGCTATAATTTTCCAAATAAAGATTCACACAACCATTGTTGGGTCTTTGTCTTAGCAATGACTTTGCCAATATTCTTGCTGTTTCTCCTTTATTGTGTAATGTATTTTCCTTAAATGATACAATGAGCTAATTAAGTTTTATCACTGTGCTGCTTCTATTATCTGATGCAATTGATTGCCTAAAAATGGGAAAGACACAACGGATATATCTGAGCAAAGATGTAGCAAGTTTCATCTAACCTTAACCGTAACTCTAACCCTAACCTGATTCATAATCAACAACAAGAAATGAAAATGAAAGTTCTAATTTTCATACCATACCATGTGTTGAGATTGAAGCTGCTGTACTGGATGTATATACCATAGATAACGAGATGGTGTAACACCTAGTTTATTATTTTTCAATGTCTTCAAACAGATACCAGTATGTCAACTGACTTCATAAAATATTATTTTGTTTAGCACTTATTTAACTTGTTCACTGCACTCCCTGTAAACAGGTCCACAATTACCATTGATACCATTGTGGTGAATGGGTTACAATGGGTTGTATTATCTGCAAATGTTCTTCTCTTTACATCATGTATGGCTGTTCTGATGACATGGTTTTCAAAAATAGGGTAGGTAGGTTCACAGGAATTTTTTTTCCAAAACATTTTTATTTTTAAATATGCATTTTTCAGGGGTTCAGGGCGGTCAAACACAGGACAAAACATTTCCAGTAAAATGTATTATACATGTAAAAGGAAAAAGAAACACAAAAGACATCCTCATTCAAACAAAAATCAAATACCAAGTAATGAACGCATGATTTTATATGTTTTTTTCTTTCTTTTTATACTTCCGTGTTTATGTAGCTCTAAAAGGTTTATGGTCAGCAGGTAAAAAATACGGTAGGTCTGGTTATCAGAATAGCACAATTTTTTTGTTCCGCCTTAGTAGCAACAGTTCCAGTACATACCAGTACAGGTACCAATTACATACCTTGTCAGGATAATAACTCTTCAGAATCTTTTCAACCTCAGAAGTGAACAGTTTAGTATTGTATTCATCAAAATGTCAGTTGATTAATTTACTCCCAATTCCTTATCATTGCTCCAGTACATACCAGTACTCTACACAGAAATCAAAGAACACAAATAAATGAAATCTGGTCCATGGTATCTATGACATACCGGTGTACGCAGTCATTCACGAAATACAAAGAACCATACCAGAGTACATTTTAAAACGTAGGTATGGTTGATTTCACGGCTGCCAGTTAATTTGGGTCAAATCAGCCGGGTGCCAGATATTTTTGGTAGAACCTTAATTGAGTTGGTTGGAGTGGAGTCAGTTTTGGGTTAAACAAGATTCAGACCTGGATATCTTAAAACACTGAAATTCACAAACAATGACAAACTTCATACTGGTAGACTACTTCACAACAATAAATTTACAACAATTTCTGAACAATGTTGAGCTTTTAATGGCAGAATGCAATTTTGGTGACAGATTTTCTTCTAAAAAATCTCAAAAATCTTTCTTGACCTGCTATTTTGTAGGCTTGCTATTTTAAAAAGTGTTAATATCGTGAATAGACAATTGTCACCATCTTGTTTGCTTAAAACTCAAATAGTATGGCAACCATTATTTGATATTTGGTCATCTTAGGGTCATGTCATACCATAGTTTCCATGGTTGATATAACCCTAAGATAACCCCCGCTCACCTCTGATAGCCACCTGTCAATTACTTTGTACTCACAGCTAGTGTTGACTGTAAATGTTGGCGACTGTTGTGATTGGCTAAGAATCTACAAATATGGCAGCTGGTTGATTTGTAGTGAAAGGGTAGACCAATACGCCAGTTTCAGTTCTAAAGAAGTATTGGATAAACCAATAACAGTCAACGTTTCTGAAGGAATTACCCAAAAACAATTACCAGTAAGCTACTGGTACAAGCAGATTGTATTTTCAACTTATTTTTCAGTTTTTGTATGAATGGGTTTTTTTCAGATAGGGACATTATCATTTTTAACAGAATGATTATGTCAACATTTGAGGAATATTCCCTCCACAGCAATCCCATTTTCAACATTCTTCCACCATTATGAAACTCCCCACAAGACTACACCTTGGTGGTCACTTTTTTGGGCTTCTGGTGACAACTAGACCAGATGTGATTTTATGCATTGTACATTTGTGACAATCTATAATTCATCAAAGTCAGACTGACCTTGCCAATCATATGTGTAGCATATCCAAGAGGTTTAAGGTATTCTGCCATCGTTGTTTCATTGGGTCGTAATCTGTAAGGCTGTGGTGCCATTACTGTAGAGTAACAGTGATATATGTACGGTACATTAAAAAGATGTGTCATTAATCACTGCCAGCTGTAGTATTACAAAAAAGACTAAAATTGACAAATTAGATGATCTTAATTACCGTATATATCATTATTTTCACTAATGAAAGCAAATGAAGATATAAAATTTCCAAACAGACAAAGAAAAATTTTTTGTTTCTTTCCAATGCCATCATGAATGAAGGTTCCAAGACAAGAAATTGACCTTTTTATTAAAGCTAACAATTCTCTGGTGGTAAAGAAGCTCAGAACGCTGTAAATTATATATTTTCAAAAAGCCTATATATATTTTGGTTACCAAAGTGTGACCATTGTTTACATAACTATCACGTGACAGATAATTTGCATAACCTAAAAGAATTACCAAAAAAATATAAATATTTGGGGATTTCCCAACTCTTTGAGCAGAAAATTTATCTAATAACATCCCTTGGGACTTTTGTACTAAATTACAAAGCTATCAGACAAGTAATTTTGAGAACAAGTTATCATGACCAAAATGACAAAATTGTCTTAAAACTACAAATTTGTATATTTCAGGACAATTTCTACATATCTAACTATTGTCATCCCTGGACATCTGTACACCAAATATAAAAGCTGTCTGTCCAGGGGCTTTAAAAAGAATATATTTTTTAAGAATTTTGACCAAAAATGACAAAAATTGCCCCAAAACAGTAATTTTTCCAATTTTGTCGTAATTTCAACAAATTAGAAGGGTAAAACCCTTGCAAACATCCAACCCAAATTTGAGAGACTGGGCTGGCGGTTTCAGAATAATAATTTTTAATACTTAAAATGAGAAAAATAACCAAAAAATTCAGTAAAAATACAAAATTCACGATACCTTCACAATGTTCACAAAACTGTATAAGGTTCACCTAAGGTACTTGCGCACAAATTTTCAAAGCAATCAAAGCAGCAGTTCTTGAGTTATTAATTCTTGACCATTTTCACATTTTCATTCGCATAATTTTGGCAATGCAAACTTCATTTGAACAAAATCCCATCTATAGTCCAGGATGCATGATCAACACACCAAATACCAAGCTGACCAGACATGAACTGAAAATGCTCACGTGTTTCATTATATACCGGGTATGTGTAAATTTGAACCTTTGCCTCATGTTTGCAACTTCATTGAAAGTATTACGATCAACATAATGAACAATAATCACCGTCGATTAATTCTAAAAGGTCATGAAGTATACAAATATGTAGTAAGCTGAAATAAAAATATTAAAGTTCTTTGACTGCTGTCATTGTATCACCACTTTATATAGCAAGTGTAATTACCGTTGGCCAGGGCCTTCAAGCCATATATGCCAAGCTGTGAAAGCTCATTAGATATGCAAATTATAAATTAGCTGACATGAAAATGTGAAATGACTTTTGATATTGTTTTAACCTGGTATAATCATCAATGTACGGTACATAGCATGTTTTGCCAACTTTGATCAAGTAAATCTCAGTGTATATCCCTTATAAGCAAAGTTCATTATATATATAAATTAGGAATTGACAATAAGTAAAAATGCTTAATGATTGTCAATACTGTTGTATTATGGTATCTGCAATATATGTAGCAAGTTTTGTCAACTTTGGTCAAGTCAATTCAGATATATATCTCTAATTAGGAAAATTTATTAAATATGCAAATTAGGAATTGGCTGAAGAGTAAATGCTTAATGACTTTCAATAATATTGTATTATAGTGTCTTTAATGTACATAGCAAGTTTCATCAATGTTGATCAAGTCAATTCAGATAAATATCCCTAATTATGAAAATTCTTTTAATATAATATGCAAATTAGGAATTGGTTGAATTAAAAATGTCTTTTGACTTTCAATAATGTTATATCACAGTATCTTTGATGTATATAGCAAGTTTCAACAACTACAATCAAGTTAATTCAGATATACCAGTATATCCCTAAATGGGAAAGATCATTAAATATGCAAATTTGGAATTAGCTGAAGTAAAAATGCTTAAAGACTTTCAAAAATGTTGTATCATAGTAGCTCCAAATACATGTAGCAAGTTTCATCAACATCGGTCAAGTCAATTCAAATATATGTCCCTAATTAGCAAAGTTCATTAAATATGCAAATTAGGAATTGGGTAAAGTTAAAACGCTTAATGACTTACAATAATGTTAAATCATAGTATCTTTAATATACATACCAAGTTTGGTCAAGTTTGATCAAGTCAAATCAGACATATATCCCTAATTAGGAAAGTTCATTGAATATGCAAATTAGCAACTATCTTTCATGTCACCCCTTAATGCTTCCCACTGCTGATATATCTTGGTGTGATCAACATTTGTAAGCAAATCTCATCAAATTGTGTGTAGTCATTTTTAATGTATATCCGTTTTTTTCTAAAACCATTTATTATGCAAATGAGCAAAAAGTATGCAAGCCAGACCCACCAAAAACTAATCAGTTCTTGCCATTTGCTAACTGAATATATGTACCGGATTTGATTCTGATCTTATGAGCCGTGTTTGAGATATAGGACCAACAGACAGACAGACAGACAGACAGACAGACAGACACAGAGACAGACAGACAGACAGACACACAGACAGACATGGCTGCAACATATGCTCACGTGTGTAAACACGTGAGCAAAAAAGGGCAGCGGTTCGCCAGTTTTTGATGTTGACTGACACACTATACATACATACATATACACATACATACCGTACAGACGCCACCAACTTATACAATAACCTCACATTCAAACAAAACACTGACACAGTATAACTGTTATCACAGTGGATGTGGGAAAAATAGAATTATCAAAACTAATTAAAAGAAGAGAAGATCCCATCACTTGTTTCAGTCCTTTTTCAAGGACCAGGAAAAAATCTCTTTTTTTTCTTTGCAGAAATGTTATTCTTTTGTTTGCATCACCTTGTTGAAAGCATTTCACATTCATGATAACATTTTATTGTGTTTATTTGATATGCAATGTAGTCTACTCTTCCAAGGAAACAGTGTACAATTCCTAAGGTCTGAAGGTTGTGCTCTGCCAATAATGTATGTATCATGGCAACAGTTTTGAGTTGCCACTCTTTACTTGATGTTATATTTGTTGAAGTCAATGAACAGTGTTGAAGTAATATTCTTGAAATATCATACTAACCTGTATGGATTTGGTGTCTGTTCATCATAAGGGTGCTGCGTATTGAAGTACAGATTGGTTGTACATGGTATTGATTGTGTAATATGACTCCATTGTACGCCAAGTCATCAATGTTTGGAGTGGGAATCTTATCAGATCTATGGAAACTCACATTATGTACTTTTCTTACAACTGATATCTGCAACAAGATCAAGTTTGAGATCAGTGTTTGGGTGTAACAGTTTTCAGCATTTGTGTTATTTAGATTCCAATCTGTTTGACAGGTTTGAATGTGTTATAAATTGTAATGCCAAACAGTACTAGCAAAACTTACTTGAAACTGTGTTGAAGGTGAATGGCCTTACTGGTAACACACATTCAAACCTTGAAGAAAATTCTGTTTCAGTCACAAACTCTATATAAATCATAAAGTTGCTCAGAGCCTAAATAATTTCTTTGCATAAGAAAATAATTGTTTATGAACTTGCCGAACTCTGTTGTTTTCCTATTTTCATGGACATCAAAGAAATTACGCATTTTCCTTGGGTCAGGTCAGAGAAAACAAGCTTTATTTTGGTTTCATTTAGCATGTCGATGGAATAAAGTGATCAAGGTGTCTTTCCTACAGTGGGTGCATTACAATTCTGTGCTTTCACATAATAGCTTGATCAACAGTCATTTGACATGTCAAGTGCAGGAACCTTACGTGTACCGGTACTTGCCGAGTCAGTCCTCTGCTAAAATCAAGATGATATGTTGTTGGCTTGATGAGTGATTCCCAGAATGCACTGTACAATAACAAAGATGTGGTGAACCATTTTGTTGTCTCTTCTTATCTCCATACTGTCTCTGTTTTGTTCTGCAATTGTCAAAACATGTGAAAAATCTAAGTACTCAATTATTTACTCTGTGCAAAACTTGGAAGGAATAATTCTGTTATGTGTTGAAAATATGGCATGTAAACATAACTAGATGTCAAAGATACATTGGATTAATTTTATTATTGATGGGATAAAAACTTAGCTTCTCAGATGATGTCTGCTGTGAAATCTTGGTATTTGTAGCAATGACATTATACACATATTGACTGGCCATGAGGGCAACAGCATATGTCTGTACTCCGAGGGACTGTGAGTCACCCCCAAAAACAGACTGTTTCCCGAGGCCGTAGGCCGAGGGAAACAGTCTGTTTTTGGGGGTGATTCACAGGCCCAAGGGGTTAAAGACATATGCTGTTGCCCTCATGGCCAGTCAATATGTGTTTTGTAACACATCTCATCCATACGGTAGCCATGCATAAGAACGTACTATACACAAAACTAGTCTCATGTAGGCCTATGATGTAATATGTTTGAGTGGTTCAGTAAGAAAACGTTTTTCCTAACAGGATCGCAATACTTCTGCAAAACGTTCAATGCACCTTTGATTATAGTTTTCGTCCCTTTCGAGTCCTTGTTGGAAACCAAAGCATCCAATTCTTCTTCAGAAAGTAGGATAAACCAAAAAAATTCTCAACTATCGTTTCGATCGGCCGCAGACGACATCTTTGTTTACATTCTGGTCTGCGCACGCGTCAATGTCGTTTTTGACGTCAGCGGGCATCATTTTTCGGAACTGTTGGATTATTTTTAAGCCGACGTCAAAAAGTGGCTGACACCACCCCCCCTTCCAACTTTCGAAAACAGGCTGAACCCCCCTATTCCAGCTTTC
>LD353512.1:163484-188538 GCA_001465055.1 Ptychodera flava | reverse complement strand
GTGGATTGCCTGTAAACCATTCTTTAGTACTAACTGGCTTACTGGCAAGCTGAAATGATCTGTACTTGGCATGTATATATGCCGTATCAAAACCCAAACTGGCATGCACAGAAACCAGACACGGCATGCCAGAAAGCCAAATATAAGCCAAAATTCACAACTCGAAACAATCCGTTTACTGACAAACAAGCCGGTTTATTTTTGGCTTGAATTTAGCTGGCCGGCAAACCAGAAAAATTTGCAGTGAATTGTGTGCGGTTGCAAACAGATCTATGTGAGGTCTGTCTAACACCTTGAAAAGGGACTCTACCACCTGATGTTTCAACGTCCACTCTGTTGGGATAGGTCGTCTTCTGGACAGAGCATCTGCTATCAGATTGCATCAGATTGTACCCACCTGGTATGTGAGCTGCCCTTATCCTGATATTTCTGATAATGCACCAATTCATTAGATGCCAAGTGAGGATGCAGAGAGATGGAGACCGTGTTCTCCCTTGCCTGTTCAAATATGATACTACGGTTGAATTGTCTGACCTTACAAGAACCAATCTCCCTAAGATACGAGGGACGAAGGCCTTTAAACTTTCCCATACTGCCTGAAGCTCGAGAAAGTTTATGTGCTGTTGTCTCTGGGCTACTGACCAGACTCCTGAAATGGTCAAATCTCCCATATGAGCCCCCGAACCTTGCATTGAAGCATCCGTAGTTATTGTAA
The DNA here is from genome assembly GCA_001465055.1 of Ptychodera flava. Taxonomy (NCBI): domain Eukaryota; kingdom Metazoa; phylum Hemichordata; class Enteropneusta; family Ptychoderidae; genus Ptychodera; species Ptychodera flava. The sequence continues at coordinate 187,823 of LD353512.1, read as the reverse complement.
CCTCTGGGGGCTCCAGGGACAGTGAAACTCCCTTGAAAAAAATTGCCTCCGTTGGTCCACCAATGAAAATGCTATGTTAACAGGGTGTCTACCCTTATAGGATGACTGAGAGGATTCTGATGTGGTCTCCATTGAGACAGAAGGAAAATTTGAACTGGCCTCATGTTCAACCTTGCCAAAGGTATGAGCTGAACGCAAGATGCCATAAGACCTAGGAGGCGAAGAAAATGCCTCGCCGTCTGAAAACTGCCGGGCAAGAGGTGACTTACCATTTCGGAAAGAGCCTTGAAATGCTCTGGAAGTGGAGTATCAAGGCCTTCCTCCAAATCTATTTTCGCCCCTATATAATGAATGCTCTGACTGGGGCAAAGTTCTGACTTCTTTTCATTTGGTAGCCAGCCTAGACTGACAGCTGTCCTTAAAATACGTGCTGTATCCCCCTGCAATAACCTGATCTGCGTTTGCCTGGCTAGCCAATCATCCAGATACATGTGGACATAAATTTGTTGCTTTCGAAGAAAGGCACCCAAACAGCTGTGACCTTGGGGTACTGATTACAGACCGAAAGGCAGTGTCCGAAACTGAAAAACCTTGCCCTGCACTGCAAACCTGAGAAAATGTCTGCAGTCTGGGTGAATAAGGATATGTTGATAAGCGTCTGTTAGATCGATTGAAACTGCATAATCCCCTTTTGACAGATCTGATAAAACTGAACGTAGAGTTCCCATCTTCAAGTGTTTCTTTTGAGAAAATGGTTTAATGGGCAGAGGTTTAAAATTGGTCTCCAACCCCCTGATCTCTGAGACTCATGATTCTATTTCCTGAACAATAGCATTTCTCTTTCCTATATCCGACGGAAAAGGAAAATTTATAGCCTTGCTTGTAAGTGGGGGAACTTGAAGAAATTCCAAGCGATAACCTTCTGAAACTACCCCTAAAACCCACGGGTCGTTGGTTATCTCGGCCCAGTGCTGACTGAAAAGAGATAATCTTCCCCCTACTGGCACCTCTGGAAAAGGAATGTGAATATTTAACTGTGCTAGATTTACACACTGAGCCCCTGGCAAACCGTCATTGTTTAAAGGAATGGTCTCCAGGCTTATCCTGAAAGGGCGGCACTGGTGGTCTAAAGCTCTTCATATCCCTTTTATCCTTAAAGTAGTCACTAGGTGTAGCAGAAACAGAACTCTTTACAAATAGTCTGTTAAGTTTAGCGGAAGGCTGCGACTTGGGCTGAAAAGAAGCAGGTCGCTTAACTCCCTGACGTTAAAAAAGACTGACGTTGACCTATCATTTTTTGTACAGCCAAGCACAACATTGCCAATAATGTTAATGTCATGCCATTTCCCAGACAAAGCTTCTGACATATCAGCATCAGTAGTAGAAATTTCTGAATGAGTATCAGAATGAGCAATGTCACTTCGCACATAATCCTGTGACCTAGACATAGAATGACTGTCTCCATCTGCGCTCTCACCAAGATCACTTGGAGCAAACAAAGAAACAGAATCAGCATCTCTATACTTGTAGGACGGCTGTGGAACAACTCCCGACACAGCTGCCATCTCCTGATTATTTATCACCTCTGTAGGGTCCACATGTAAATCCCTATTCAGACTATGCTTTTGGTGTTGGGGCTCCACATGATTGCCCTCTGTTACACCAGCACTCTGAGATTGAGCAAGAAAACCAGCCAACAAAGAATAAAGCTCCAAAAATTGCTCAAATCTAGTGTCAGGGATACCCTCAATCTCGTCCTTGGAAACATACGACTCTTCAGAGGGCAAACTAACAGCTGCATTACTAGCCGACTTCCTGGACTTGTCCTTCTGAGACTTACCTTTTGAAGTTTGCCTACCTTGCAGCAACTCAAGATTAGTAAAAATGCGCCATAGTTCATCTGACCAATCCTTGCAAATATCACAAGGCTTAGCCTATGAACACTTACGACATGCAAGACACTTGCCATGGCTGTCATCAGCAGGAATAATCTTCCTACATGGAGTACATCTAGCTGCAGCGCAAACCTAAGAACCGTCTCTTGCAGGAACATCGCATAGGTCCATGATACAAGCAGAACCGTTAAACCTACAGTACACAAAAACCAGCGCGATAAATACCATAAAGTACAATACACAATGCACGAGAAACTGTCTCGCACAGTTGCAGACTGACCAAACATGTTACTGCATTCAAAAGCATGGAAAGCAAACAATAGCAACACACACTTGCTACATAAACTCAAAGCAGTACTTCAAACGGCCTGAAAAAACCATCGTCAAACCAAACTGACTGCTAAAATAGAATAAATAAACAGGAAATAATAGATGATACCGTGACTCACGCTCCCAGGAAGGAACAGTAGAGTAAAACCGGACGTCAAAATACCATATACTGGAAGGCTGAAACACGGTGTGTTTTCACACACCGAGGCAAATGAGAACTGTTTGAATATGGAATCTCATGGCAGTTTCCGCCTGGGAGGAGATCACGTGTATTTAAATTTTTGCCTCGTTCTGGAAGGCAGCAAATGAGATACTACTAACCCAAAAGTAACAGTGACAGGTAAGTAGTAGGATAAAGCAGAAAGTCATTTTCCTCGCGTCTTTTTTACTAAAGCGCGCGTGTTGAGATCACATGACAGTGCAAGATGAACGCATGTAGCCTGGCTCCTAGCGTTGAAAATGCAGTTGCTTGCGGTTCGATACACGGCGAATGCCGTCAAAAATACATGACAAAAAAGATAGATTAACCTATCTTTCTAATGCGTACAGCAGCCTTCGCCGTGTATTGAACCACAAGTGACTGCGTTTTCAATGCTACTGGCCAGGCTACGGGCGGTCATTTTGCACTGTCATGTGATCTCAACACGTGCGATTTTAGTAAAAAAGACGTGAGGAAATTGACTTTCTCCGGCGCACACGGTGAGGAATTTGCCTCGCGAGGCAAAAAAATATCAAACAGGTTGGGTATTTTGCTCAACGCCTCGCGAGGACAAAAACTCACGAAAAATCGACCGCGCACGAGGGTAAACTAGCTGAGCAAACAGCCTCGAATGAAAGTTTGCTCAGCTAACTTCTCTCGTGTGCGGCAGGCTTAAAGGACCTGATAATTTATCACCTCATATTGTTTGGATTATTGAATTTGTTTTGACGTCATTTTGAAAAAAATGATCCACATTTTACAAGAAATCAGTCAAATTTTCTTCACTCTCCCCCTTAATTATGCTAGAATATAAAGCATAACCTTACAAATATATCACGTCTTATAGAGTACTAGTATGCACTGTTAAAAAAGGACTCTACTTCCGACTTTAATACGATTTTCAACAATACATGCATTACAATTGTCTAATATGGTTTAATTATTCTCAATAACTACAAGACAAGTTAAAAGACAAGGATAAAGTCTTTGAGGTCTCGTGGTCAATTATTGACAAATAAATCATCGAGTTTCTCTAATACAGTGTCCTCTTCCGGGGTTCGAACCCACAACTACGGTATCCAGTCACCTAGTAGAGAAGCCGCAGACGAAACCACACTGCCAAATCTCCAATGTCAAAAAAGAGCGATAAGCAAGCGATGTAATCTTTGTATATCAGAAAAGCTGCACATTATCAATGCTGACAAATCTTCGCTGTTAAACAAACGTTCTGAGTTGGTTTAAACCCGATTTCAAAAGTCACTTACATAACACATGAAATCGAGAGGGAGAAAATAACAAAGTAGTGGATGGGGAGTCGGGAAATGGCTTACAGCTAGTCTAGCCCAAACCCCGTCATGGTAGCTTGTCTGAAAATCAAGTTATCAAAGAGGGCTCATAATAACAGTAACAAATAGTTCTTTAAATTGAAAAAAAAATAATTTCTATATCGAAGAAAATCACTAAATTACTACGAAGGAAGTAGGAGGAATTTATAGAGTTTAAAAACATCTAAAATATTAAGCTGAGTGAAACAAGGAGCTGAGTGGTCTGTGATTGATTTAAACATCATCGTGCGAACAATCATTTTCTGGGCTGCTAAGATACTGTTTAAGCGTGTAGAGTACGTACTTCCCCAGACTTCTAGGCCCTAGCTTATTTGGGGAAGTATTAATGCATTGTACAAAAGTAACAAAATGTGTAAAGGTAAAATGGATCTGAGTCTGTACAAAATTCCACATTTCTTCCAAATAATCTTATTTATCTTATCAATATGTTAGGACCAAGTGAGATGCTTATAGAACGAAATACCCACAAAGGGGCAACATCAACTTCTCTGATATGCTCATCACGGATGTAAACAGAACCCGAGACATTCCGTTTCTTATGTCAGCCTCTAGATATAATAAAATTTGTCTTACTCCTATTTATTGTCAATTTTTTGGAATCACAACTCAATTGCTGTTCAAGTAAGATGATACAGGAGTAAGGTCTATACAATCTCACAGTCCCTCTATCCACGTTGATAGAGGGACTGTGACAATCAGTACCAGAGTAAGTATGGAAATGGAAAAATTATATATATATATATATATATATATATATATATATATATATATATATATATATATATATATATATATATATATATATGTGACAATCAGTACCAGAGTAAGTATGGAAATGGAAAAATTATATATATATATATATATATATATATATATATATATATATATATATATATATACATAACCTGTTGGTATTAGTGTAATGTTCGCAAGATGAAAAACAATCAAAACAGAATATTCGGTTAGGTTTATGAACCAACATTCAGAAAATGTTTAACCAACAATTATCTTGCAGGAAGAGACGTGATTTCAAGATTGACGACGATTGTTGTCCCTCAAAAAAGAAACCTTTTATCTGCCAATTTTGTGAGTAACTCGCTCAGTTTTTTGAGAACTTTTATGTTGCGATAATATGTAATTTATTACATTCGATTCTTGTCATGCGATTAAAGGGACCGTAGGGTAGGGTAGGGAGCAAATTCTTCCTAAGCCTAAGTTACAATAATAGAATCCCACGTAAAAATTGTGATGACCCCTCAGAAGATAATAAAAGTTTGATGATCCACCATTGCACGCCATTGCGGGAGGACAATTTGATATTTTGATATCCTACATATTTTCTTTGTGTAAAAGTTATCTAAACAGTAACTCTACCTCTGAACAATATTTATGTGTTTGTGTTCTTTACATCAACTACATCTTCTTCGTTAAGTCTTGATCTGAATTTGATTATCAATCCCAAAAGTGCAGGAAACAAATATACATAATAGTGCACTGATAGAATACGCATATATTGAACAAAAAGTTATCACAATATAGATTTAAGAATTAATTTAATTTTTCTCGCCTTGTGTAGACAGTTTACAAATTCAATGAATCTTTCCTCTCGGCAAGTAAGTAACGATTGTTATCTTCCGAGAGCAGGTGGGGAAGCTCCTTGATAAAGATGGCCTCTTCAGTATATCAAACTTCTGCTAGCTCTTTGATTTTCCTATAATCTTTTAAACTTTCTCAGCTAATGCAACAGAAATCGATCGCATTACCAATTGTTCTACTATCGATAATTCAATGACGATGCCACAATGCCAAGACGTCCCGTCAAAAAACATCGGCGCCATAGAGTGGCCGATTACTGAGGCCTGTGACGTTGTGTACAGAAAATGTCCCTACAACAACGGAAGCTGTAGTATGGCATGGAGGGTGTGGTAAGTTTCAAAAATCAAACAGCGTTCTCTTAAATAAAAATTGTACCAGATCACCTTTAAGCTTAAATATTGTCAATGAGTTACTCCGTGGCACACGAACGTACATGTAAGTAAACTTTACTCGGCATTGCAATAAATCACGTCGCAAAATATTTCCAGGAGTTTGGTGGAAACAAAGTCTAGTCTCAGAAAGAAATTAAATTAGTTGCCCTCGGTCTAACTTACTACAGTTTAAAGTTTTCCATCCTCATAACGTTCGTGTAAAATGTGGCTTTCGTGCGATGTTTCTTCGCCAACAGTGAATTATCAAATAATGGGTCAGGTGTCAAATGGGGACCAGAGGATACATTGGCTTGCTCACCGAGGAGTCAGAGAAATCGAAAAGACCACCTCAATCATTTAGCCAACATCGCTATTCAACCAGGTACGCATATTCTCGATGAGCCTAAAATGAGTTGACTATTAAAACTACCAAAGGTCTGTTCAACGTCAATGTCCTTGTAGGTCTTTAAACGTGCTACTCTCGCAAAGAAAGTAGAGCTTTATTACACCAAATGTAAATTTGAAAAACAGAACCGTGAGGATGTTTTACAGGAAAGCCTATTCGGAACCCGAAATAAAACAAAGGTCTAACATGCAATGTTCCTGTTGTGAATGAATACATTGATGATCCGATCGTCCAATCGATTAATCAATTAAGAAAGAAAACTTGTGTGCGTTGTAATTTATTACAACTGGAAAAATTGTATGTAACTTGAGCAAACATATTTATAAAGTCTATCTTTCTTTGCAGAATGCCTTAAGACGGTTGCCGAACAACTGACCAACCTCACCTTTGAAGCGGAAAGTTTTGACAAGACAGACTTGGCGCTCTCCGTTAGTGTAGTTACTAATATTTTAGAGAGTGGAAAAAATGGAATTGAAGTCGCATTAGCTGAAGATGTACTGCGGAGTGTAGATAATTTGTTGAACGTAGATCACGATGTGTTGGTTGCTAGTCAGATAAATGAGAAAGCTGCTACAAGGTAAAAAGCTTAGTACTGTCCAGAGAGTGTTTTTAAAGATTGTGTCTCTCTTTTCAACATGCAATTTTATTCATTCATTGTAATATACTTTCGAAATAACAAACGTGTGTATTGTTTTATGAGATTATTTCTGTCTGCAGCTACCTTGACTCCCATTGAAACAGCTATTTGTGTGCAGGAAAAGGGAACAACCGTACCCTGATAATCCAGCGCAATTTACAATTGTCACAATGCACCCTACTGACCTGATGAGCGAATCGTCAACCAAATGCTATGTTGTTACCGTTGAGTTGGGACTAGGGAAGCTATGTGCCCGGTAAGCAAGGAAGAATAATTAAAATGTTCCTTGGCATATCCGCCTCTACTATAGCCAAGTTGGATATTTTTGAAATTGCGGCAAAAGTGTACTCTTCGCTGCAATTATATTTAGCGTTGTCGTAGAGACGCTGGATTATGGCGTCAGCGCGTATGCTAGGCTCCGCCTTGGGGACGTTAAAAAGACAATACTGCAATTGATTTACATGTTTAATTGGACATTTTGAATGTGTATATTCTCACAAAATGTTGTTTTCTTCTTGGAGCATGTGGACATGCTGAGAATTGTTCTGTAAACACTGTATGTATATGTGATGCCTCTATCACGTTGGAACGTGTGTATAATCAGGACCCCAATAATGAATGCATGGGCTTCAGTTAAAGTGCAGTGAGTTTGGTTTGCCATGTGTGTTTTAATTATCAATGATCCCAAATGACACTATGGTACGGCTATTAATTGAACATGCAACTGCCAATGACCACCAACTGTCACAATATGTTTAAATTCCTGTGTCTAATTTTCTGGACTAAGAATATTTTTGCGTTTGTGAAAGTTTGTTGTCTATATTTTTGATTATAGGCGTTCCTCTAATCATCGTGATCATTGTTCTAGCCGTGGATGTTAAAAACTATGGATACAAATATAATGACAGAATGTAAGTACTGGCTAGATCATGTTTCAATTATAACGCGTAACTGCAATATACTCGACCTAATCGGGCGATGTTTTAGCACATACTTTCTGATCAGTTAATTACACAATCGATTGATTGATTGACTGATTGCAGGATCAATTGATTGATTGATTGATTGATTGATTACTTGACTCACAGGCAGACGCAAGGATATATTTATTTTTTTATTGACTTATTTATTGACTTATTTATTGACTTATTTATCGACTAATATGCTTATTTCTTGACAAAACGTCGGATAGATAGATCTTCACCTATGCCTTTGTAATGCTTTTAAATGCAGTGACTTTAACCTTTATTACATGACATCGTAGACAGAATATAAAATTTTTGCATCAGTTGTTATTATTTTCACAGCAAAATATTTTTACTCTATCCATTATCATTTCTTAGTTGCTGGTTGTCACAGTACGCCTTCTACGGTGCATTTTTGGTTCCTTTCTGCGTAGTTCTCATCTTCAACAGTGTCATCTTCTGTCTTGTCATCCACCAAATATGTGCACTCAACTCAAGGGCGCTGACTGCGAGTGAAAGATTCAGTATTCAAGCACAGTTGAAGGCGGCTATAGGGTTGATGGTATTGCTTGGTCTGACGTGGACGTTCGCCATATTTGCTATCAGTGAAGCCAGCCTCGTTTTCATGTATCTATTCGCAATATTCAACTGCCTTCAGGGATTGTTCATATTCGTATTCCACTGCGCGTTGAAGACAGACATCCAAAATGGTTGGAAGAGGACTTTCTGTGGACAAGAGAAAGCTCCTTACGAATCAAAGGGTAAGGGATCGACGTTTTCTAGCCGGCTATCTAGGTAAAGATCTGATAGTCAGCCATCGTCAAAAGCGGCTTGAGTGCGTTATTTCTTGTAGTCTGACAACCAGATTTTTCAAATAACGTGCAGCTGATGCTGGCATATATGAAAACGTCGTGCAGAATTCAAAAACGGAAATAGTCTCCTTGTACAGAAGGAGACAATTAACATGTTAGTATAATCACTGTCCCTCATAGAGGGCCGTAGTATCATTTACTTATTTGATTCAATTCTTATTTTGTTGTTTATTTAATAGTCAATTATTTCGTTCTATAATGAATGTAAAACTGCCTTTAAAGTAAATTGACAATATTTACTTCTTCTCCAGAGAGTAATAAGACGTCTTCTAATGGCATATTTAGCAACGCACATAAATATCAAGTGAAAGACGTAAACAGTAAAACCGTCCTGAACTCTGGTAAGTTCTAAAATCAAGTGATGTCCCCAACGTGTATTCCTGAATATTTCCTTATCTTTGACATCATCGGTAGCTTCAACGCAACACTAATTTAGTCGCGGGTTTTTTGGACTGGTTTTATTGTTTTTGATCATGTTGATTTTTTTAAATTTCTACTTTTTTGCTTCCTTTCTGCCTCCCGTTTTTTTCATTATTTTCACTCTTTTATGCTTCCTTTTCTTGCTTTCCTTGAGTTCTATCACATTCAACGTTACGTCTGCGTACAGATTCAACTCTGCTTTGTTTGGAAAGAGTAAATTATCTTACCGATGAAAATTATACGTTCTCTGATCTGTACAGTAACCAGACTTATTGGCTGGAAACAAAACTCTTTACAGTACAAATTTTCAATGACAACAGTTTGTCTACTTGCCCTGCTTTCCGTACGATAACACTTGAACACACAATTTCCTTATTTTGAAGCTGTATGATTTTTTTTTCAGGTTCTACGACGACGACAACATGAGAGGTACTGCTTTGTTAAGATAAATGTCGCCATAGTGAGGAAGCAGTACAAGGAAAAAGATGACTTTTATTTACACATAATATTCTGTACCCGAGACGACTATATGATAAAGCATGGGTGTACAGTATTATATTTTATACATACATACATACATACATACATACATACATACATACATACATACATACATACATACATACATACATACATACATACATACATACATACATACATTAGTCCGTGGGCTAGAGGGGGTCTACGTGCACCCCCCCCCTACAGGATAACAAACCTGTATTTTTCAGAACCCTTGGGATCCCTAAAATACGAAATGGTATTTTAACAGAAAAAAATATAGGGAAGCAATAGCTGTTATGGTCATGTTTTGAAGGGTACCGCAAAATCACGATTTTCCAAGCCAAATGCATTTTCGTCAAATCTGTCTTCTTGTAAGTCATGTGCTGAGCTCATTTTTTAACATAACCTCACTTATTTGGTATAATTAGAAAGTAAATTTATTTTCTTTTAAGATGACATATTGCATAATGCAATATCTGCTACAGTTTTTGTCAAAAATAACCAAAACTTACCCCTTACCCCAAAATTTAACATTACAAATTACAGAAAATCTCAAATTCTACCAATTTTTTAGCTAGGCATAATAAAAAATGCAATGCTTTGTCTGAAATCTGTTTTATTTGATACAGGGACATGTCAGAAATATGAAATAGACTTTTAACAGAAAAAATATTGGGAATCTACAGCTGTAACAGTCATATTTTGAAGGGTACCTCAAAATAATAGTGTTACAGATTTGCATGCATTTTTGTTAAAACTGTCTTCCTATAAGTTATCTGCTGAGCTTGTTGTTGAATATGATCTGGCTTGTTAGGTATCATTAGAAAGATAATTCACTAATCTTTAGAATGACATATTGTAATATGCAATATCTTCTATAATTTCCATGATATGCAACCCAAACTTACCCCATACCCCAAAGTTTACATTGAAAATTTCAGTCATAGCTAAAACCAAATTCTACCATTTTTTTAGCTTGACACAAAAAATCTGGCCGTTTTTGCTATTAAATCTATTTTATTTGGTACAGGGACATGTCAGAATTATGAAATAGACTTTTAACAGAAAAAATATTGGGAATCAACAGCTGTAACAGTCATATTTTGAAGGGTACCGCAAAATCACAGTGTAGCAGATTTGCATGCATTTTTGTTAAATTTGTCTTCTTATAAGTTATCTGCTGAGCTTGTTGTTGAATATAACCTAGCTTGTTAGGTATCATTAGAAAGATAATTTACTAATCTTTAGAATGACATATTGTAACATGCAACATCTTCTATAGTTTTTATGATATGTAACCCAAACTTACCCCTTAACCCAAAGTTTACATTGAAAATTTCAGTCATAGCTAAAACCAAATTCTACCATTTTTTAGCTTGACACAAAGAATCTGGCCGTTTTTGCTATTAAATCTGTTTTATTTGGTACAGGGACATGTCAAAATTATGAAATAGACTTTTAACAGAAAAAATATTGGGAATCTACATCTGTAACAGTCATATTTTGAAGGGTACCGCAAAATCATAGTGTAGCAGATTTGCATGCATTTTTGTTAAATTTGTCTTCTTATAAGTTATCTACTGAGCTTGTTGTTGAATATAATCTGGCTTGTTAGGTATCATTAGAAAGATAATTTACTAATCTTTAGAATGACATATTGCAACATGCAATATCTTCTATAGTTTTCATGATATGTAACCAAAACTTACCCCATACCCCAAAGTTAATATTGAAAATTTCAGTGATAGCTAAAACTAAATTCTACCATTTTTTTACCTAGACATTTAAAATCTGGCCGTTTTTGCTATTAAATCTGTTTTATTTGGTACAGAGAAATGTCAGAATTATGAAATAGACTTTTAACAGAAGAAATATTGGGACTCTACAGCTGTAACAGTCATATTTTGAAGGGTCTCGCAAAATCACAGTATTGCCAACTCGCTTGTTTTTTGTAAAATCTGTCTTCTTAAAAGTCATCTGCTGAGCTATATCTTTGACATAACCTGGCTTCTTAGGTATCAATAGAAAGGTAATTTACTAGTCTTTAAAATGACATATTGTAATATGCAATGTTTTGTTTAGGTTTCATGAAATAAGACCAAAGCTTACCCCATACCCAAGGTTTACACAGCAAATTACTGCAAATCTGAAACTCTACCATTTTTTAAAATTTTTTAACTTTATATACCAAAGGCAATGCTTGTATGCAATCTATGAAATATGTGTTTTTGTTAAAAAGTATGTTACAAATATGAAATTAACTTTTAACAGGAACATAATATGATTTTGTAGCCTTTTGGATCATATTTGGAAGGGTACCCAGGTATCAGGGCAAATTTGCCGAAACACATACATTTGCAATTTATGGGTTCCCCCTCCAAAATGATCCAAATGGCTACTAAATTGTATCATCTTAAAAGTTAAAAGTTAATTTTATACTTGTGACATACTTTTGTAACAAATAAATCAGATTTTAAACAAGAATTGCCTTTTGTATTATGTGCAACAAAAATGGTAGAATTTAAGATACGCTGTAATTTGCGATTTGAACTTTTTGGGTATGGGGTAAAGTTTGACCATATTCCAGGAAAACTATGAATGACATTGTATATTACAATATGTCATCTTAAAGAAGAATAAATTTTCCTACTAATGATACCTCACAAGCCAGGTTGTGTCACAAAATAAGTTCAGCAGATGACTTACAAGAAGAAGAATTTAACAAAAAAGGTGCCAATTTGCGGTACTGCCATTTTGCATTTCCCTTCACAATATGGCTGTTACAACTATACAGTCCAAATATTTTTTCTGTTAAAAGTCTATTGCACATTTCTGACATGACCCAGTACCATATACAACAGATTTAATACCGAAACAGAGCTATTTTTATCATGTCTAGCTAAAAATTCACGGAATTTGATCACGTTATCTATGACAGTACTTTCAATATAAACCTTGGGGTATGGGGTACGTTTTGGTAATATTCCATGAAAACTATACAAGATATTACCTGTTACAATATGTCATTGTAAAGATTCTTTTTCAATGATACTAAACAAACCCGGTTATAATCAATAACAAACTCATTAGACGACTTATAAGGTGACAGATTTAACAAAAACGCATGCGAATCAGGAATACTGAGATTTTGCTGTACCCTTCAAAATACAGCTGTTACAGCTATAGAATCTCAATATTTTTTCTGTTAAAAGTTCATTTCATATTTCTGATATGGCCAAGTACACAATAAAACAGATTTCATACAAAACAATTGCCTAATTTTTTATGTTTGCGTAAAAAAATTGCTTGAATTTGACATTAGCTATGACAGTAGTTTTCGATGTAAATTTTGGGGTATGGGGTAAGTTTTGGTCATATTTCATAAAAATCTGTACAAGATATTGCATGTTACAATATGTCTTTTTAAAGACTAGTAAATAATCTTACTAATTATACCTAACAACTTACATTATATTCTATAAGAAGCTCAGCAGATGACTTAAAAGACGATAGATTCAACAAAAAGGCACGCAAGTCAGGAATACTGAGATTTTGCTGTACCGTTCAAAATCTGACTGTTACAACTACAGAATTCCAATCTTTTTTCTGTTAAAAGTATATTTTATATTTTTGACATGACCCATTACCGAATGAAATAGATTTCATACAAATAAATGCCGGAATTTATATGTCTAGGTAAAGAAAATGGTAGAATTTGATTTTAGCTATGACTGCAATTTTCAATGTACATTTTGGGGTATGGGGTAAGTTTTGGTCATATTTCATGCAAACTATGGAAGATATTGCATGTTACGATACGTCATTCTAAAGATTAGTGAATTATCTTTTTAATGATATCTAACAAGCCAGATTATATTCATCAACAAGCTCAGCAGATAACTTATAGAAAGACAAATTTAACAAAAATGCATACAAATCTGCTACACTATGATTTTGCGGTACCCTTCAAAATATGACTGTTACAGATGTAGATTCCCAATATTTTTTCTGTTAAAAGTCTATTTCATAATTTTGACATGTCCCTGTACAAAATAAAATTGATTTGATAGCAAAAACGGCCAGATTTTTTGTGTCAAGCTAAAAAATTGGTAGAATTTGGTTTTAGCTATGACTGAAATTTTCAATGTAAACTTTGGGGTAAGGGGTAAGTTTCGGTTATATATCATGAAAACTATAGAAGATATTGCATGTTACAATATGTCATTCCAAAGATTAGTAAATTATCTTTCTAATGATACCTAACAAGCCAGGTTATATTCAAAACTAAGCTCAGCAGATAACTTATAAGAAGACAATTTTAACAAAAATGCATGCAAATCTGCTACACTGTGATTTTGCGGTACCCTTCAAAATATGACTGTTACAGCTGTACATTCCTAATATTTTTTCTGTAAAAAGTCTATTTCATATTTCTCATATGTTCTTGTACCAAATAAAACAGATTTAATAGCAAAAACGGCCAGATTGTTTGTGTCAAGCTAAAAAAATGGTAGAATTTGGTTTTAATTATGACTGAAATTTTCAATGTAAACTTTGGGGTATGAGGTAAGTTCGGGTTACATATCATGAAAACTATAGAAGATATTGCATGTTGCAATATGTCATTCTAAAGATTAGTGAATTATCTTTCTAATGATACCTAACAAGCCAGATTATATTCATCAACAAGCTCAGCAGATAACTTATAAGAAGACAAATTTAACAAAAATGCATACAAATCTGCTACACTATGATTTTGCGGTACCCTTCAAAATATGACTGTTACAGATGTAGATTCCCAATATTTTTTCTGTTAAAAGTCTATTTCATAATTTTGACATGTCCCTGTACAAAATGAAATAGATTTGATAGCAAAAACGGCCAGATTTTTTGTGTCAAGCTAAAAAATTGGTAGAATTTGGTTTTAGCTATGACTGAAATTTTCAATGTAAACTTTGGGGTAAGGGGTAAGTATAGGTTATATATCATGCAAACTATAGAAGATATTGCATGTTACAATATGTTATTCCAAAGATTAGTAAATTATCTTTCTAATGATACCTAACAAGCCAGGTTATATTCAAAACTAAGCTCAGCAGATAACTTATAAGAAGACAATTTTAACAAAAATGCATGCAAATCTGCTACACTGTGATTTTGCGGTACCCTTCAAAATATGACTGTTACAGCTGTACATTCCTAATATTTTTTCTGTAAAAAGTCTATTTCATATTTCTCATATGTTCTTGTACCAAATAAAACAGATTTAATAGCAAAAACGGCCAGATTGTTTGTGTCAAGCTAAAAAAATGGTAGAATTTGGTTTTAATTATTACTGAAATTTTCAATGTAAACTTTGGGGTATGGGGTAAGTTCGGGTTACATATCATGAAAACTATAGAAGATATTGCATGTTGCAATATGTCATTCTAAAGATTAGTGAATCATCTTTCTAATGATATCTAACAAGCCAGATTATATTCATCAACAAGCTCAGCAGATAACTTATAGAAAGACAAATTTAACAAAAATGCATACAAATCTGCTACACTATGATTTTGCGGTACCCTTCAAAATATGACTGTTACAGATGTAGATTCCCAATATTTTTTCTGTTAAAAGTCTATTTCATAATTCTGACATGTGCCTGTACAAAATAAAATAGATTTGATAGCAAAAACGGCCAGATGTTTTGTGTCAAGCTAAAAAATTGGTAGAATT
This sequence comes from Ptychodera flava, assembly GCA_001465055.1. NCBI lineage: Eukaryota > Metazoa > Hemichordata > Enteropneusta > Ptychoderidae > Ptychodera > Ptychodera flava. Next base: position 172,564 of record LD353512.1, on the reverse strand, counting down.
TGGTTTTAGCTATGACTGAAATTTTCAATGTAAACTTTGGGGTAAGGGGTAAGTTTAGGTTATATATCATGAAAACTATAGAAGATATTGCATGTTACAGTATGTTATTCCAACGATTAGTAATTTATCTTTCTAATGATACCTAACAAGCCAGGTTATATTCAAAACTAAGCTCAGCAGATAACTTATAAGAAGACAATTTTAACAAAAATGCATACAAATCTGCTACACTGTGATTTTGCGGTACCCTTCAAAATATGACTGTTACAGCTGTACATTCCTAATATTTTTTCTGTAAAAAGTCTATTTCATATTTCTCATATGTTCTTGTACCAAATAAAACAGATTTAATAGCAAAAACGGCCAGATTGTTTGTGTCAAGCTAAAAAAATGGTAGAATTTGGTTTTAATTATGACTGAAATTTTCAATGTAAACTTTGGGGTTAGGGGTAAGTTCGGGTTACATATCATGAAAACTATAGAAGATATTGCATGTTGCAATATGTCATTCTAAAGATTAGTGAATTATCTTTCTAATGATACCTAACAAGCCAGATTATATTCATCAACAAGCTCAGCAGATAACTTATAAGAAGACAAATTTAACAAAAATGCATACAACTCTGCTACACTATGATTTTGCGGTACCCTTCAAAATATGACTGTTACAGATGTAGATTCCCAATATTTTTTCTGTTAAAAGTCTATTTCATATTTCTGACATGTCCCTTTATCAAATAAAACAGATTTCAGACAAAGCATTGCATTTTTTTATTATGCCTAGCTAAAAAATTGGTAGAATTTGAGATTTTCTGTAATTTGTAATGTTAAATTTTGGGGTAAGGGGTAAGTTTTGGTTTTTTTTGACAAAAACTGTAGCAGATATTGCATTATGCAATATGTCATCATAAAGAAGAATAAATTCCTTTTCTAATGATACCAAACAAGTGAGGTTATGTTAAAAAATGAGCTCAGCACATGACTTACAAGAAGACAGATTTGACGAAAATGCATTTGGCTTGGAAAATCGTGATTTTGCGGTACCCTTCAAAACATGACCATAACAGCTATTGCGTCCTTATATTTTTTCTGTTAAAATTCCATTTCGTATTCTAGGGATCCCAAGGGTTCTGAAAAATACAGGTTTGTTATCCTGTGGGGGGGTGCACGTAGACCCCCTCTAGCCCACGGACTACATACATACTCACGTACGCCTAGATAGACAGACAGATATGTTGACGCATGAAACTACAAATTGTCGCATTTGCACAGGAAGATTACTGACATACATATGAAGTCCTAAACAATTCTATTACGAGGCCATATTTACATAACTAGTTACATTATTTATTATTTTTGAAAAGCAGCGGCTGTGATCATTGAATGAAGTTCTGCGCATGACAGTAATCTGCAAATGTCGACCAAACGAGTGCAAATGACGATGTGTCTAAAGCATGGACATAATAGAATATGATAACTTATGAAAGACACTGTCAGATAACATTGATGTAGAACTTACCATTAATCCTGATATATTCCATTTTTGCAAAAAAACAGCAAATTTTATCTTTCCAAACGTAACTTCAGTAACTTTCTACATAAATAACCGTTGTATGTTTGACTTTTACATAAGGTTGATACTTCCTTCGATGTGTAGTTGTGCAATTTTAAAATTGATCTTTTCGATATAGTGACGGAGATAGTGATTTCTCTTCTAAGATAACCATTAAGGTAACAGAATTTGTTCACTTGCTCAGGTTAATCGAGAGACTTATACAACCGCTTCATAACTTACACGCTGTTCGATGTCAGAAAATACATCATCGGTCTTTTTTAATTGTGAAGTTTGACTAAGATATATTTTGCCGATATGTTCTTTCGTACTTTACCAAGATGCCGGTATCGGTGATTCTCTAAAACAGCGCACACTAAACAAGGTAATCTCAAAAAAACAATGAGTTTGTCCCTGCGAAAAACTCCGCTCCTTCCCTAATGCCTACCCATGGTTCTCTCGCGTGTGCTTTTTGACGTTTACTATTTAAGTGATAATAGCCTTCTGTTCTCCTTTAAAAGTTGTGTCCAACACAATTTGTTCAGAGATGACGCCCACAAAAAACACCTGTCCCTTAACTGCATTGTCTATGTGGCTGAAGGACGCGATTTATCCTTCCCGGGATTGATCTAACCATTTTACTTTTGTCTGTACAGTGGATGTTTACTGAAAATACTTTTCTGACGTTGCAATTGCGAACTACAGTTGAATAGAATTTTCTATACGAACTGAACCCATCGTAGCAAGGATAAGGAATAAGAGACATCCCTGTTAAACGTAAAACCAAATTCGGATCACAATATCAAGGCACTGGTTTCCTTACTTTTAAACTGTGTATGTTCCAGTTCACAGAAAACTGCGAGTTAGGCGTTTGGATGAAACATAGTTTATAGATGCAATTACTATTTCCAATTTTTTTTTGTTGAATTATATTAGTGTGGAAGTTGATTCAATAAAGTAGAGTTAGCACTTGTTGAATAAAGAACTGCTAAGTTCATGGCATCGTGTTTCTCACGTATTTCCAGTGTGTGATGCTACAGCCAAAATATCATACGTGTTTGTTACGGCCGGCAGCACGGCTTCAGAAATTGGACAGGTCGGCCGTAACGTTTTCACAATTAATTTGAATAGGGTTCGACCCATCAAAACGACAAAATTTGGCAAAATCATGCCTTACTTTTGAAAGTGTGGGAGAGTCTGAAATTTGGTCGGTCGGGTTAGCAGAAAGACGAAACCTTTTTATTTTGCTTTAGGGTTAAAATGACCTTAGATGACCTGGAATTGTTACTGCCGCACAACGCCCGCTTTGTTGAATGCAAATAAACAAACGTCAAGGGTCATAAAACACCGCGTGATTGCATCTTAATAGTAAAAGAGACACAAGCTGTATCGCGTATGTCCTATGCAAGTTTTGGGTTCTAACAGTTTCAGGTATTAACACTTACTGAGACGTCACAGATACACAAGTTTTGACGGGCGGGATTTAGATCTGGCGTTTTGAATTCAGTAGAGGCAAACGGAATTCAACAAAGGAACAGTAACATTTTACAAGGTAAGTGAACGCCTTTGGATAGTAATATTTGTTCATCGTGGCTATGACATCGCTGTACACTGATTTTAGTTTAATTCCTGCGAGAAAAAAAAAAACATTTTTCAAGTCGAGGAGTAAAGACGTCAATTTTTGTCTGACGAGAGTAGAGGCATTTTGTCCCTGAATCGTATTCTATAAAAAAGAGGAAGTCAAGAGTCGTGGGTGTTGACATTCACAGTGCTGACTTTGTACGGAACATCAAAACTAAAATTGCAAAAACTTTACATCGTTAAGCTTATAGTTACTGACTAAAGACGTTTGTAAGAAAAGTCTCTGTTCGATGTCAAGAGAGATTTTTTTACTTTTGAATGGATGTCACTATAAGAAGCCCTACGTGTGCCATCTCTCATACGTAGACAATATCCTGAAGTGTGGGCTAACACAACCGTTCAGAAATGGGAAGAAGACAGCTATTGAAAAGTCTCTATTCACCCTGTGCAGATTTTTTAAGACCCCTGACAATGCTAATGTCCGATATTGTACGGATTTAAGTTAGGAATATCATACTGTGTGACTGCATAAGTACAAGGGTATGTTTGTATCCAAGGACTAGATATCGTTTCGGCGACAAAGTTATGTGTTTACAGTCTCGCCTCCGAGGTTTAGCTTTTTTACCAAGCAAATTCTGTCGGCCTGTAGTGTTGAGTAAGCTTATATGGCTCTGTTATAGTGTGAGACTAGTACGCGGACAAATATTGCCCAGTAATGTAAACGATTTATACCACCCAACTCACCTCTTGCCCTATGAAAATGACGCAGTGATAAATATTGTGACGCTTTTAAATTGCCCTGGCTGTCTATGAATGTTTACAGCCTAGAACTGTCCAGCCATTACGCGTGCAATTTAATAAAAACACCTAGATTTCACAACAACAAGTCAGATATTTCAATGTGCATTTTCCATGCATTTAATCGCAATACATTAATCCTTTATGTCTATACTACAATCTGCAAGTATTGCTACCACGCCCCGAAAATTAGAACAAAAGCGCATAAGATAAAAAGCGCCCAGCGGACAGGTCTTTTAAACAATAAAGTATTACTCATGTTAAGCCTCTAATGACCCAGCGCAGGTGAAATTATGTCATTTAATGTGCAACTTCGCATTGTTTAAACTAATAGGAAGATCATATTTTGTTACTGCATAAGGCTACTCCTGTATCCAAGGACCGCAATGCTGTTTCAGCGATAAACTTATGTGTTTGCAATCTCAAACAGCTGGGTTGGGATTTTCGTAGGGCACCAAAGCTTTGTCGACCTGTTGTGTTTATGAAAACTGTCATTGCTGGAACATCACGCTCCAACCCGGAACGAATCTCGCTCAGCGTATATTCAAAATATCTGTACCACCCAACTCACCCCTTGCCCATCAAGGCTTTAGAAAACGACGCAGTGGTAAAACTGCATGATGACGTTAATAGATAAGGTTATTGTTGCGGCTTTCAATGAATGGTATAGCCCTGAAAGCTACACTGTGTCATTTGACAAGTGTGGCATGACGAGCTCTGAGATTAACAGCTAGTTTACAAAACAATGAATTTATAGATATTTTCATGCAGTGCGACGTATTAATAACTACAATATACTGTCCCCATTCTGTCTACATCCGATAGACACAATCGTCCAAAAAAAACTCTGATTTTGGAAGCAAATCCTTGTAAAATCTACATTTTTTGAAAATTAGAATTACAAAAGTTCAAAGGTAGAAAACGCCTTCAGGGACGGGTTTGTGGACGCTGGGATTTTGGCGTTACGTTTCTCGTCTGATGAATTCATTTGTGTGGAGTTTTGAGACCGTTGGCTTAAGTTCGAAGACTGATGGTCTCTGTATTTTGTACATGTCCAGACTGACTGCATTGAAATATTTACACTTATGTGCGAAAACCGTCTAAAACTAATAGTATATCGTATATGAACTAGGATCAAACAGCGTTTTTGTGGTAGGTGTTACTAGTAGCAATACAGATCCCACCAAACTATTTTGAAAGCAAATTAATTAATTCTGTGGAAAATAAAATTATATTCTGCTGGAATGTTATCAGTTCAGTGCAGCTGCTGGGTAATTTACGTATGTAAGTTAAATTCAAAGTACTTTATTGGATGCCGTCGATCTATTTCTGCGCATACATGCATAGTTATGATGCGGTGTTGATTTCGTTGTATTTAACTGTCTCTCCTTTCATTAAAGGGGAAGTTCACCAAGGATGATTTTTACATAATATGTGCTACCTCTGTGGTCATTTCCACCAGAAAAACTCTTTTCGCCATTTATAACTCGCGCATTTTTTACGAACACACATACCGGTAACAAAACTGAAACAGAAGAAATCAAAATTTGTTTAGTGGATGTATTTTCAGGCTCTAAAAATTATGACTGTTTTTTACAAATTCTCACATCAGACAAGTTTTGATCGTTGGAGAAACACAGGCCACCATGTTGTTTGCTTACATTGACTAGCACATCGAAGATCGACGCAAAAAATTCCGACGCACCAATAAAAAAAATGTCATTACATACGGACGTGGGTTGTCGTGACGTAGAACGACCAGAGAATAAATCTCGGTATTTTCTGATCAGAAGTGGGGGGGGTGCCTGCCACTTTTTAATTTCCGCAAAAAAATAATCCACTGCCTCCCCCAGGCCGAAGAAACTGACCAAAGTCCCTAGAACCTAGGTTAGGGTCAATGATAATAGAAATAAAATCAATGACAAATGAAACTGCGGTTTTCTGTAGAAGAATTGTGTTCAGTCATCTCAGTTTCGATGGCATTCACACGTATAGGCCAGCAGGTTCAGTTTCTTAGGATTTCACAACACTTTTCAATCTGAAAATGTGTGTTGAAGGAACCACTCACGCTACATTGCTTTGAACAACTGCAAAATGAAGAACTTAGAAATGAAAATAAATTGGCAAAATATAAATATGCCGACCCACCCAACCTATTTTTGAAAAGTATGTTATCGGAACCACATAATATTTTTTTGGGAGGGGCCTTGATTATTAGATTTTGCTACGTGTACTTCTAGCCATGCCGCCGCTGTACAATACGTTCATCTTATGATCATAGAGGAAAATAACACCCAATTTATCAAGGTAAATCGTGAAGCCACGACGTCTTGTTTCTTTAACAACAATTTGGGCCTCAAGTTTGCAGTTAGACATTCTGAAAAAAAGGTAAGTCAAAGCTAAGGGAGTGACGCAGGTATTGATAGAGCAGGAACACCAATCCTTGAAAATAATTTAATCTTTACATTGTTACGTTTGGTGTATATAGACTTTGCTCGATTTGTGAATCATATTAATTTCAAATTTTTGTTTGTGGTAATCCCTCTCTGCTTTCTCTAGAGGAAAATATAAAGTCTTCAAAATACACAAGATCAAAAATGCAAGACTCCAGTTACCCTGCCAAAATTATTTAGAGGATAGTGCTATTGCTGACTTTGTGCGGATGTCGCTGAAGAAGAATTCCTGTGTGACTGCATTATAAGTACTTATTATCGACTGTAATACTGGCAAATTCGTCACAAATAAAATAATTCCACTTATTCACGCATTTTTTATAGCGGTCATTTTCAATAATATCAAATATCGGTAAAGTCAGGCAATTTGTTTCTAAAACTTTGCACGGTGACCCCCAATTTTTATTTTTGATTTGATAAGAGAATGTTCAAATGTTTGATGAAGAGAAGTTTCAATAAAAGTTAGATTTGTTTTACTTTCGAGGCGCATACCACCGTATATACAACCGAGTTTACTGTATAATTGATATCGCCTAGCTGTGGTGTGTTTGTTTCTTTGCGTGTGCGTGCATGGACGTTCATTAAGTAAAGTTGAGGCGATAAGTACTACTTGCTGAATTAACACTTCCTCATGGACGTCATCGTGTTGACCTAAAGCCCATTAAGTTTTTATACCTTATGATGCGAAAGGCAAACATCACATCAAATAAACTGCAATTGATGCAGCGGGACAACTACCAATCTGTTGCTGTATGATCATAAAGTACTAGTCGCAGGTCATTCGATTCCATCTAAAATTAGATAAGACGATAAATCAGATATATTTTCAGTATTCACTTCTGTTTCTTGAATGGCCATATACTATTCCATTATGGCCATAACCTCTGAACTCAGTAGTCAGAAGCGTACCAATTGTTCATTGTTGCTGCTAAACTTATTAAATATCAGAGAGACAACTGTCAAATAAAGCAGTGCGAACGTTTTTACACTGAGCCGACACTTTTTACGTGACAAGCAAGGGTTATACGCTGAAGCGATAACTGCGATTTGCATTGCGACAACTATGCCGATTGCCCGCAGTGACCCTGCCAAGACAATTCGTTTTTAAGGTAAGTACGACGAATTACGTCAAAATTAAAAAGTATTGTCACTTTTGTGGAACTTTGCACAAACATTCTTAGAAGTTGTGCGAGTGTAACAAAGAAATAGAAAATGGGGGTCACCACGCTCGTTTCCAAAATGAGATAATTCACTTTAACTAAAGGAATCAATTATAAAACACTAAGCAAATTAGATAATTTTAATAAATACCATGACGTCAGATGCATATCTATTGAAATTACAGCTTTTATGATATTGAAATTTTAATATTAATATCGACTACAAAATGGCGATATCAAGCTTATTATTACATAACTTTCGAACTTTCTTCCTATCGCTCTGTATGATGTCATTTTGACCAAATTTGGCCGATCAAATATTGACATCGTACTGATCAGTTTGCCCTATTAATAAAATAATGTCACCACCGTGACGCTACTTTTTGAAATATCTCCAGGTGAATGTGTAACCTGTGCCACGTAAAAGGAAGGGGAATGTTATTTTTTAGCTCATATTTAAAAAAAATCAGCTTTCTAGGGGTCAGAATATTACAAGGTCGTAGGTCACATTTATTTCTAAGAGATTTAGTAAAGAAAATGGGTAAAAGCGCAATTTCAACCATGACAGGTGATGTAAAATATGTCCGCTACAACATGACCCATGCATGTACGGCAAACCGGAGTTAAATCGGTGCGGAAACGTTGTAAACACGCGTGTGCGTACGAATTCGTCGTACTTAACCTTAATTTCATTACTGTCTCATATTGTGAAAAGAATCCCAACTTTTCTACACCGGAAATCATTAGGTAGATTACTATTCACAGAGCAATTCTGTGGCAGGCCTAGTCGGTCCCTGTTCAATGATGTCTGAAATAACTCCCGTTATGTGTGAGATTTTTAGATCTGCATTCAAAGCCCATAATATGGCGGATGTCTTATCAAAATTAAAAGTATTGCCATTTTTTCTGATTTTTGTATATGTTGTACTCTGATTAATTATAACAACACAAGTGAACAAGAAAAGGGTTCTCGTCTTACTTACCTTTTGAGTTAGGCGTCCTAAAGTACCCCTACGTCATGCTTTTTCTTATATAAAAAGACTCCTTTTTCGTCATCTTTTTGTGATTTCAACAAATCACACGCCTAAAACATGTCAGGAATATTGTAAATGTTCTGATTTTCGTTTATGTGGTACTTTGCTAACAATAAACAGAAAAAAGGGTTCCGTCCTATTTTTTAGTTCAAGCCGCCAGGAGTACCCGACCCAACGCTTCTACTACAACCATGCTCCTTTTTGTCTTTTTTGAAACAAAGCTTACGCAAAACAGACGCATGCCGGAAAATGCCAAGAGAGTTTGACCGGTTAAGAAGGGCTTGACTACGCAGTTTCTGCGTAGTGAAGCTTCATTACGTATTCATGGTGACCCCTGGCCAGCTGTCAATAACTTTGGGGGCTTTTGTCTTTTGGCCTGCTTTGCATATGCGTCGGTGGACACGACCTGCCAATCACCCAGGTAGTCAATTAAACTATTAATTGACTGTTTACCGACCCAATTAACACTATCCAGCAGTATCAGTCATATTTTAATCGCGTG
>LD353512.1:144260-160368 GCA_001465055.1 Ptychodera flava | reverse complement strand
TCTTACTTTTTCCTTCCTAATGAGACCGAATTTTTATTTCAATTGAGAAAGACAGTTTATTTTTGCACTGAATCGATAAATATTTTTGTAACATTTGGCGCGCCGTATAGGGTCACTGTGAAAATCGAAAATGTATTCCCTTTAGAGTTTAAAAGGGGGTAGCGGTCATTTAGGATTCAAAAAAAACGTGAAATAAAAGTTTTTGGATAGTTTTTTTTTTTTGTAAATTCGAAACTGTGGGGTTTCCCCTCATTTTAATTAACACACATCGCGGAAAGATTTAAAAGACATCGGGGTACACATTGCATTTTCCATGTACGCAGATCTGACAAATCTAGCATGTCAACTTCGGATTTTTTATAAAAAACATAAACCAAGTCGTATAGAGAAAAACAGCCAGCGTTGAAAATATTTCTTATCTGCAGCTTGAAGAAAGTAAAAAAAAAACATTTTCTACATTAAAATAGTAAAATTAAATTCGGAATACACGGTTCCCAAACGTCGCAACAAAGATGAACTGTCACCTATGTTGTAAACAGTGGGATTATATGATTTGCTCCTCCCGGGGAAACAAACACAGATACAGCGTAAAATAAGCTTTTCTCCTTCCATAAATATGGATAACGTGACCCAGAAATGTTTCTTTTCTTTGGCATGAAAAATCACTAATTGGTCTCATATGAATATAATTTTTCATCTGTAGATTTCGAGGCATCGACAAAACGGCCTCTCTCTTTCATCTTCTCATGTACTCCATAAGTGTGTACTTTTAGCTAGGGTATAAATATAGCTGCAAACAGCAATGACTGGCCTTAGCAATCTAAGTGTGTCAAAGAAGTCAAACGTCGCCATAGAGGTAAAATGTTATCCTAGTGGTTGGACATTTTAGCAAAATCTTTGCTTCCATAATCATGCCTGTCCACAAAAAAATCAGATCACAGGATCTAGCTCTACTGCCTACCCTCAAATTCGATATGCACATAATTAATAAAATAAATGATGTGGCAGCAAGGTCCCCATCAAACTAAATATGACGTGTGTGAAACTTGAAGTTACTGATTAAAAAGCCTTTTTGTGAAATCCAGGTCAAAGATCATCCTAATCATTTGAGATTTTGGTAAAATAATTTGCCTCTATACTTCTTCTTATTTACCAAAAATTAGACCTCTAGCTCAATTTGTTAGCGTTGAATTAAATATGTGCATAATTAAGGAGACATAAGATTTTTTGTAATAAGCTCCCCATCCTACCAAATATGAAGGATATTATAGCCCTTCTGGTTACTGATTTATAGGCATATGTCTATTTGAGGTCAAAGGTAATACAGGTAACGTGAAATTTTGTCAAAAATATCTGCTTCCATAGGTTTCCCTGTATATCAAAACTCAGACCTCTAGCTCTATTGGCTAGCCCATAATTAGATATGTACATAGTTAATGCGGCACAGGAGGTGGCACAATCTAGTTCACCACCCTACTAGATGTGAAGGGCATAGCCCTAGTGGATTTAAAGGCATTCAGGTATATTTGAGGTCTTAGGTTATCGAGGTCACGTGACATTTTGTCAAAATATTTTCCTTCATTAGTTATCTTTGTGTACCAAAAACGAGACCTCGAGCTCTATTGTCTAGCAGTAGTAGTTTTATTCAAGAAAAGGACCACAGCCCATCAATCTATATGAAGTACGTTCAAGTAAAGAGAATGTATGTTGACATGTGACAAAAAACCACAAAAACAATCGTAATGAAAAAGTTGCAGTACTTAAAGTTGTTCCTCTCTCAACAATATATGGCTTTATAAGTGAAAACAAAGAGTTTTGTCAGTACATCAGGAGTATCTGTCGAAATTAGGACACGACTTATCAAGAGTTGCATATTCATTCAAATAGGAATGCAATAAATTTAAACGAAGTGATGTGCAAGTTGGACAAAATAGTAAGAAGTGTATTTTGTCTTCAACAACTAGTCTACTCTCTTTTTCACGACAAGGACAGTACCTACTTTGGACATCTTTGTTTATATGTCTACCTGTTTTAAATTCAAGACTGTGATTTGAACTTTGAAAGTTTGAAAGTGCACTTTTAAACTTCTTTTCATGAATACACAGTAAATATCTTCCTGTTTCAAATGTTGAGTAAAATCTAAATCTAGGTGATTCGTTGACTACAGCGTGCCATTCTTGTCTGTAGCAATCTTTAAAACTTTGTGAAAAAAAAGAAAAAAATTACTCAGAATTACCAACTTGTTGCTCTAACCATACAGAAGAAAAACCAAATCTCATAAGGAGCTGTTTAATATTTGTAACCAAATTTACTTTGCCTGCCTCATCTGGTTTTCTCAAACTTTCGTAACCAGCTTTTGGGTACTGAGAATGGTCCGTTTTCAAAAGCCTTGACCAATAACAAACACACTTTTTCATATACAATTTAGTGGAATCTACGACATTCACCTAAGAAAACTTCATTGTTGACATTGCTACCAAGACCTAATAGATATCTACAAAAACGAAAATGCACTATTTCAATGCTAGGGCAGGGCTCGAAATTAGCGGTAGTCCCGCGTCCGCAGACTACCAACTTTTCCCTGGGGCTACCAAAACCCACGAAATGGTAGCCCACACGGACTACCAAAGCCTGAGACATGAAATTACTTAGTTCGACATGATGTTGATCGCTGTGAGATGACCGACGCTGATACAGTCAACACAGCTGGACACAGAAAGGCTAGACTATGACTTTGTCATGCAATTGAAAGGCGACTTTGCAGTCGAATAGGCTGCGAAAAACTTTCAATGAAATATCATTATCTGAACTGATGTACTTGGATGACAGGCTCGGGAAATGATGGCATCATTTTCGTTGTTATTTAATCACAATGTATCAATCACAATTAAACACAATATTATAAATAGCGTCCCTAGTACCAAACCCAACACTCGATTTGGCCGACTTCATCTGATACGTGTCAACATGAGTATTATGAATTATTTCCGACCAAAAAATACTTCATTCAAACATGGGCTACCAGACCTTGTCATTGGGCTACCAACTTCAGAAAATGGTAGCCCAATGGGACTACCAGGGGAGAAAGTTAATTTCGAGCCCTGTAGGGGAATACTCAAATCCCCAAATATCCGCTCCATAGTTGTTGATGCACTGTTTTTGCGGTCTGCAGTGATAAACATGCGTATGGCATATATCATATGTGAGGATATTGCAAATAAAAGAAATTTTGAAATGGACTAAATCAAGGTCAGTCGGGTTCGTCGAACAGATACTTTTTCGCTCGCCTAATCTCCTAGAATGCAAGATTTCAAATCTGCTATCGTTAGTAAGACATTTAGTCTTACTAACGATAGACAGCTATTAACTCCAAATACACAACATATGTCGCCCTAGACGTGGAAAAATCTGAGGAGACTGGTCGTCTGGTTGCATATTTGATATTATCCGGAAATCAATACGTCCTTGTACAAATTTTGGAACATGTCGTTCTGGTAATGCTGAAAGTAAGGCTCTGGGCATTAATAAAGCGAAACAAATGGCCACCTGGCTGCCATATTCGATTAAATCACGAACTAAATCAACGAGTTGTGGATATATGTGACTGAGTTTTGTCCTTGTACCAACTTTGACATAAATTAGTTCCAGTATCTCAGAGAAAATCTTGTGGATGAGCGGGCAAAAGGACATGACCAAAACCATAATCCCCTAGACGTCATCCCCGGGGACTTATAACTATGACACGTAAGAGTATCAATTTTGATATCAAAATTTTGCAAGGGCTTTGTGAAAGCAATGCAATGTCATTTATTCCAATCAAGGGCATAGAGACCAGATGCTCTTGAATTACGGAGCGGAGGGAGTATTATGACGATAAACTTTCCACCGGCCTTTGGTATTATTTTGTCTCGATTGACATTGAAAGGGTTTTTTATTACCACTATCGTCAAATATACAAATCTTCACGTGCCTCGAAATCAAAATCTAATATCTGATAATGTGATAATTGTCAGACGTTACTTTGGTTTCACTATCGTTTCCATAGACCAGCAAACATGTAACATTCCTGGATCGAAATATCTAATAATAATGTCTAATTGAGTTGTTTCCTTTTATTTCAGAAGAAATGGCGGAACATTTGCTATTTGTATGCTCCTTCGTCACTTTACTTTGCATGTATTCGTTTCAAACTGATGAGTTTCAGGGAAAGAAAATCAATTGCGACGGTAAGACTACCATGAGAAGGAAATATTTTTACTTTGCCTTGTTTTAAATAATAGAATGAGCATGACAAGATAGTATGTCACATACTCTATCAAGAAATAACGAGCATTTACTGAAGGTCACTTCACCCAGACACAGCTGCAAATACTCTCTCTCTCTCTCTCTCTCTCTCTCTCTCTCTCTCTCTCTCTCTCTCTTGCAGTAATTGTCTCTACAGCATTAGTCAACCAGATGTGAACTGAATGTGCTCACGTGGTTTACAACAAGTTCATTACATGGTAGTACGCTTCACAGAAAAATAAAATATCTGTCAGAGCATTATATGTAGCAGGTTTCATCATCTTTCGCACCGTTCTCTCGGAGTTAAATAACTAATTACAAAACTTCATTTAATATGCAAATTCGCTGATTAATAGCTTGACACTGCTCAATGCTTCATGGACACTAAGATACCTATCATATTAACATCTGTAGCACGTTTCGTCAAATTTAATACAGAAATTTAGGAGAAAAATCGCTAATTACAAAGTTAATTAACTTTGCTAATACAATCTTAATTAACTTGACGCTGCTCAGTGCTTCATGCGACGATTAGATATTTATAAGATTGATATCTGTAGCATGTTTCACCAAATTTGGTGAAATAATTTCAAAGTTATATCACTAATTACAAAGTTCATTAAAAATGCCAATAAACCCTTCACACTGCCTAATGCTTCTCAACACAGTCAGACATATGTGAGATCAGTATCTGCAGCAGAATTCATCAAATTTGGTACGGTAAACTCGGAGTTATATGCCTAATTAAAAAACTTCATTGAATTTGCTATTTGTTAACATGATGCTGCCCAACGCTTTTCCGTACAATTAAATATTTGTCAGATCAATATTTGTAACAGTTATCATCAAATTCTGTGTAGGAATTCCGGAGTTATATATCTAATTACAAATGTTTATTAAATATGCAAATGAGCAGATAATTGCATGACACTCACAGTGTCATCATAATGTTCTGAGATTGTCATCTGTGAAAAGTTTCATGAAATTTCATGCAGTATTTCTTGACATATGTCAACACTGTCATTACTGTCTCCATATTAAACTATTATATGAAAACACGATATTTCATAACTTCATTAATATGCAAGCCACACTAACCAAAATCTACTCAGTACTTGCCATTAGCATATGGTAGCTGTCTATTAAATCTGATTTGAATCCGATCAGGCGTATTTTGAGTTATCGTGTAAACAGACAGACAGATAGACAGACAGACAGAAAGACACATAATAATAATCTTTATCCGCGAGAAACAACAAAACATTCACAATGTTTGCTTTTCAACTCAAGAAAGAACCTGATTCTGGCTGGAGCCACAAAAATAGTTCTTAAGAACTAGTCGAGCTTGTGGCTCCAAAACGAAGCTCTGCGTGAAATGCGTTGCACCTGCATCAGGCTGACAATTGAATTTTAAATAAATAAATATACATCAAAACGGTGAAAGTAAGGTGACAGAACAGAATGAATAAACAGATCAAGTAGAAAGAAGATATTGCTTCAATTGTATCTAAAAGGAGGTTCTTTTATCAATATTTTCAATGAGTCAGGTAGCGAATTCCAATGCTTGCTTGCAGCATATTTGAGACTGTGCTGATTTATAGAGAGGTTTACTTTAGGGATGTAGAAATTGTCGTTCCTTGCAAGTCGTGTTGGGTAATTGTGGGAAAATCTGTCGAGGTAGTGATACTCATCATGAACAAAGCGATTTTTCTTTAAGTCAAAAATTAATAAGCAAGTATTTAATTTACATTGCTTGTTGATGTCAAGAATGTTGAGTTTCTGGAAAAGGGGGACAGTATGAGTAAGGAAATCTGAAAAGGCGATAAGTCGTACCAACTTTGTTTGTAAACTGAGAATGGGTTGGAGAAAAGTTTCCCCATATTTCAATGCAGTAGCGAATTCGAGGAAGAATCATAGAGTTGTAAAGTAGGATGAGAGTTGATCAGGGAACAAAATGACGAATTTGTGAGATAACACCTACAGGGGCGCGATTGGTTTGCTAACTTTATCAAAATGTGTTTTCCACGTCATGTGGTGATCTATGGAAACTCCTAAGTTGTTTGTTGATAAGACGCCTTGAATTTGGGATCAGTCAACACTCAACTTTCCAATAGTATTTACAGATTTCCTAGCTGACTTAATTATCATATAATTTGTCTTATCTGACTTTATAGTTAACTTATTGGCATTGCACCACTTACAAACCTTCTGAAAATCAATATCTATATCATCAATGTCTATGACAGAGTTGTTGAGATATTTAAATAAGTTGGTGTCATCAGCAAACAGTCTAAATTGAAGGTTACTAGTTGAATTCACAATATCATTTATGTACAAAAAGAAAAGAATAGGCCCTAAAATTGACCCTTGTGGGACTCCGCATTTGATTGGCTTGTTCAGGGAGGACTTGTTACCGATGGAGACTGTTTGCTGACGATTTGTCAAGTAACTCTTAAACCAAAGAAGTGGTAAACCTCTAATTCCATAGTGTTCACGCTTTTGAAGAAGAATGCTGTGATATAAAGTGCCAAATGCCTTGCGAAGATATGAAAATACCGAAGGTTATCAGACCATTGTCTAGTTTTTCAGCAATATCAGAGATGAGATCTGCTATCTCAAGTTTTGTGTTGTGTTTCTTACGAAATCCATTGACATTTGGAAGAATATCATGTCTGTCAAGGTAATTGATGAGCTGTTTATTAACAATTGACTCAAAGATTTTACTGAAAATGGGTAGAATGGAAATGGGGCGATAGTTACACGCATCTGAGGTAGAACCTTTTTTGTAGACCGGAATCACTTTCGCTATTTTTAATTGGTCGGGGAAAATGCCTTGAATAAATGAACAATTGATAATATGAGTAAGTGGATGACTAATAACAGGTGCAGCATGTTGAAGAATTTTTGGGTGAATCTTGTCATGACCTAGTGATTTTTTTTGGGTCAAGACGTCCAATTTCGCTGATGATTTCTTGTTCACTGACAGGCTGAAAGAAATACGAGTTTGTATAATGTTCATGTAAATAGTGGTGAAAGTCAACATTCGCAGTGATGTTAGCAGCAAGGTTTGGACCAATATTGGTGAAATAATCGTTAAATTCTTCTGCTTTATCAATACTATTTGAGAGGGGCGTTTTGTCGGGATTGTTGCGATTTAATTACGAACCCAATGTTTTTTTCTGACCTTTTGTTAAGAATTTCTCTGATCACTTCCCAAGTTTCATTTGTGTTCCCTCCGGCATTGAGCATTGAAACTGCAAAATATTTCTTCTTGGCTGACTTCAAGAGTTTTGTAAGGACGTTTCTATATATATTATACTTGAGCTTTAATTCGACATTTTGTGGGTTGTTTTTGACTTTCGTGAATAGTTTGTCTTTTGTCCTAATTGATTTCATTAGGCCAGAAGAAAGCCAGGGCTTGCGGATAGATTTAGAATTGTTCTTAACTAATGTAATTTGAACATGTTTGAATTCATGATTTTGAGAAAAATGTTGTTAAATATCTCACATGCCTCATTAGGATCGGAGCAATCATACACGGGCAGCCAAGAAACATTATTTAAATCGTGTAAGAATGCGTTTTGGTTATAACCCCTGAAGTCATATTTATAAGTATTTGAGTTGGAATTGAAAACATGACTAAATTGTTTAAGGACGCCAAAAATTCGATAATAATCGCTAATATCTGTCTTAATTGTACCACTTTCAATGAAATAATTAATTTTGTAATATTGGTAAGAAAATGATCAATAACAGTACATACACATACGGACAGACAGACAGACATTGCTATGACATGTCAATGAGTCCAATCTTTCATGTATTCCTCTCAAAATTGAGTAACTGTTAACTAAGAACTATTTCAACAGTAACAATGACATACTAGTATTTTCTCCACTGGTTTTAGACTTGGTCAGGATTGGAAACACCATGTTTCAGATTTTTATTGAAGAATCGTTGAAAAATTGGGATGCCGCCAAACGTCACTGTGAAGAAGTTTACGGCGGCGGTGAAAGAGTAAGCGGACGTCTAACTACTTTGTCGAACACGTCAAAATTTTGCACTATCCGAAGCCACTTACTTAACAACAAAGCGCGGTACCGAAAGACAAATATTAAAGGATACTGGATAGGTTGCAAGAAAGAAGGGACAAGTGATTTCAAATGGGTTGATAATACACATGTCGAGATGAATAATGCGACTTGGGCTGCCGGGCAACCAGATAACAGTTGCAGATCAGGTCAACACTGTTGTCAACTTTGGTTCGTACATTTATTCTATATCGCTATTAAAAGAAAACTAACTGTAACTTTGACAGAATTTTAATCACTGTTGTGAAAAACAGTTTACATAGGCTTCACTGAAGTATTTTAAAATATTATGAGTAAGTCTTAAAAACTTGACACATTAATACAATACACAGCATTGAAAATATACTAATCGTAACTGAAATGAACTCGCTTGTGAAGCTTTAATATTGAACATTATTATACGCATAGCAGGAAGTATTGTCAAGTTCATAATATGTATATTGATATGATTTAGAGAGTAAGACATGAAATAAATTTTATGAAAAGATACAAATGTTGGAAAAAAAGCTTACAGCCAATTGACAGTTAGGTACCCTAAAAACTGGAATAATCTAATTTCCCATTTTAAGAATTATTAGCTGTAAAGGCAAAGCCCATGGATTTGTGAACGCTAAATAGGCAGCTAAATCTGTGCTTTTGTGACACAACAACATGCCATTGAATGAGTAGAAATTGCAGATGGCTCTAGCTTCGACATGATATCATTCAAGGGCTCTCTATTACAGGTCATGCACACATATACACAAAAAAGTACATGGTAAGACATATGTATGTGTACATACATACATACACACACACACACATACATACATACATACATACATACATACATACATACATACATACATACATACATACATACATACATACATACATACATACATACATACATACATACATACATCTGTCGGTGTACTAAACTTTGGTAATAGCTTTACTGGTTAATTTTACTGATTAATTTGTAAACAATATTCAGAAATATATGTAACTAACAACTAACTAACAACCATCTTTTTAGGAAGAAAAGAATGTTCAAGATTGACGACACATGTTGTTCTACCAATAGGCCTTTTATCTGTCAATTTCGTAAGTAAAGAGTTCGGTCTCTACGAGATCCTTTTTGGCTATTCTATTATCGATTGCATTCATACTTTGTCTTGTAATTTTAACCATTGTTTCCATATTCCTGTGTATGTTTGTACTCGTTCGCCCTCAGAGATCTTGTCTTTAAAGGGCGGCATAGTGAACCCAATCTGTTGTAGTGAATTGTTTTGCCACGGTTGTCCACGGAAAAGAAGGCATTAGGACGATAACATTAAAGACCTACCCATTTTTAGATCGATAATCGCATTGAGTGATGCTCACCTTTCTCATCCTATATGTCCTTTTATTTCGACAGTATAAACGTTTTCTATGAATCTTCCCTATCAGCGTATCAGTACTGTACTGAATATGTAAACGTTATTGTATAGTAAAGAGACAAACTGCGAGTGACTATACTCTTTACCAGCCTGGGGTATTTCACTCTTGGAGCTTGAAATTCTGATTCAGTGTTTTATTTAGTAAGACCTTGTGTGAGATAGACCACAAGATGAGAGAATATGTTTCAAAATTGACCAAGGCATACAAAGAAAACTGTTTGGAATATGAGAAACACTGCTCTGAAAGACTCACAACTTATTTATGTTTAACTATGGACACTTTTTCTTTTGACGTTTTCATGTTTGTGCTTTTTTTGTACTTACTGATACTGCTTTTTCTGTAGTTTTTGCCTTTGCTTTTTAAACCGTTTCAAAGGTAACTTAATAAATAAATAAAATAAAATAAAACCATGACGTGTCCAGCAACCAAACTTCTGCAAGCGGTTACACTCCCTTAAACTTTTAAACTGTCTTTCTCAGCTGATGCAACAGAAATCAGTCGCATTACTGATTGTCCTACTATCGAGGAGCCGGAGAGGTTGACACAGCTGCAGTGCCCGAAGACATTCACCTTAAACAACAAGGGCGTTATAGAGTGGCCGATTACTGAGCCCTGTGGTATTGTGGACGCAAAATGTCCTTACAACAGTGGAAACGATGATATGGCATGGAGGGTGTGGTAAGTTTCAAAAACTAAAAAACGCCCCTTTATGCATAATTTATGAGTTGGCTATGTAAACAGCCACTATACTGTCTTTGATATGCTATTTCGCTATAAAGTAAGCAACTATACTCGGTATTACACGCCTTGATAATTCAAAGATTGAGTTTAATGTCGGGGAAAACATTGATAACCTCTATGGAACGTATTAAATTGTTTTATCGTTGTCCTTGTATCGTTGCCGGTGTTATCCTAAATAAAATTTATTTTCGTTCTATTCTTCTCTACAACAGCGAATTGCTTGACACCGGATCCAATGTCAAATGGGGAACAGCAGACACGTCATCATGCACATCACCAAAGAGTCAGACAATTCGAAAAGACCATCTCAATTATTTAGCCAACATTACCATTCCCCCAGGTAGACTTACGCAAATCTAAATTTAATATATGAATTCAATGAATCGATTGATTGGATCAATTGATCAGTCGATGAAAGCTACAAACATTTTCGGCCTTAAAACTCCGAACGTCTATTAAAGCAGTAAAGCAAATGAATATAAATAATTATATCGTGAGCACAAGGTACTTTCTCGTGCTCACGACAAAGTTTTTCGTGCTCACGAGGAATTATCTCGTGATCACACTCTTTCATAGTCATATCCTATTAATAGAAATCTACGTGATGATCCGACAATCCGATCGATTATGTCGATCGGTTGAGTAAACATTTGCGCTCAACAAATAAAAGCGGTAAACAATGTCGTCTGTTCCTTTGCAGAACACCTTCAGACAGTTGCCGAACAACTAACCAACCTTACATTTGAAGCGGAGACTTTTGACGAGACAGACTTAGCGCTTTCCGTTAGTGTAGTTGCTAATATTTTAGAGAGTGGTATAAATGGAACTGATGTTGCAGTAGCTGAAGATGTTCTGCAAAGTGTCGATAATCTGTTAAAAGTAGACCCCAATGTGTTAGTCGTTGGTCAAGAAAAAGAGAATACCTCTGCACGGTATGTATCTAAGTAAAACTGATTGTATCTTTTAAAAATTATCTTTCTCTTTCCAACAAGCAAATTATCTACTAGTTGGGCAATACTATCAAAATAACAAAATGCTATTGTTTAGTAGACCATTTTCCTTACAATGTTAGGTCATATTTCTCAACTCAGAGAAAGCCTTCAAGGTAAACAGTCACCTGTAATCTAAATATGCCCATATATGGTCAAACGAGCGTTCCTTGGTATTCAAAATGCCCATGTGGGGGCGCTGTTTTCAAAAGGTGGCCACCCGCTTATAATCTGTAATTTGTAATATTTTCTCTTTCCATGATAACTGTGGCAAAATTGGAACAGGTGACAGTATACCTTTAACATGGAGCTATGTGGCCTTCATTTCTAACACGAATCGTGCCTGACAGATAGTTTTATCACAGGCGTTCGTGGGGATCGTTGTTTAACGAAACCTCTTGAGACAGATTCATTCTACCTCCATCAATTATGCAAATTAAATAATAAAATATGAACTTCATGTATGAACGTACAATAGGGATGGGATTGCCAAATGACACATTCTGGAACATGCCCTGTCCCACAGTAGTACACATGATACGCGTACATATCAACAAGAAAATATGCGTAGCCCTTCGTTGCTAGGTTATGCGATGTACTGTTTAGCATCGTCGTCAGAGTCTTTCAGAGGTTTTGGCTAATTGTCGTCATTGGAAAGTAATTTTCGTTGAGAGGTATTTTTGTGTTGGCGGGAATCGATCCTCACTGCCTCTGTGGTTATATGTACTGGTCTATACCTTCTTTCCTACGGTACATTTATGCTATAGTCAACCTAGAATGTAAATAATGTAACGTGTGCATAAATAGCTATGTGATAAGTGCGTCGTTGTGCATGTCATTGTAAATTATACACATAAAGATGAATAATATCCAACTTTTAGCTTGTCTATAAATGACGGATCAAAAATCAAGTCCGATTTTCATACATTCTATTTATTTCTGAAAGATGAAATTTTAATTTAGAACATGTCGATGTCTGTAAATCAATATTCACTATAATGTGCCGACTTTAAGGAATACCTTGTTGATCGGAGATATGTTCCAAGTCAAAATCAACTACCTTTACATTTTTAAATTTCCCTTCAGACTAATTGAATCCGTTGAGAAACTGTCTTTGATCGTAGACTTCGTTCATGATTCGATGGATTCTAGAAACCAGTCTGTCACGATAGAAACAGCAAGCATTGTCATGGCACTTGCAGAAATAGATTTCGAATCGTTCGCTGGACTTAATTTTTGGGTCTCTTCGGACAAAGTAAGTCAGAATTTTAAAGTTTGATATTTTAAAAGGCAACATACCGTACGCTCTAACGCTGAAATTGGCGTGACAACTTACGTTTATCAAAATTAATTTTCATTGTCTTAAGTGGGTTATTACTT
Organism: Ptychodera flava; assembly: GCA_001465055.1. Lineage (NCBI taxonomy): Eukaryota > Metazoa > Hemichordata > Enteropneusta > Ptychoderidae > Ptychodera > Ptychodera flava. The sequence continues at coordinate 147,461 of LD353512.1, read as the reverse complement.
TTATGGATACTATAAAAGTGAAAGGAAGGTTCGCAGTAGAAGTTTCCTTGCTGTATTTTCGGTTTTTTTGCTTTGCTTTTTCATGGAAATTTTTGCTCTGGTCTGCCGACCGAAGCAAATGTTACCGTATGCACATAAACTTTCGACGTCAACCTGACAGCAGTGGTTAATGCTGACACTGAATAACATTGGTATTGTAAGACTAACCCGTTAGAATTGCAGTCATGCAACTACTTTCCAAAAGAAACTACACAGTAACTACCAAAGCAATGTAAACCTGTTGTAGATTACTATATTTGAAAACACAGGGGGTGCTGAATAAGGGATGCTGAATAAATCTACCCATATCTTCTTTCACATCGATGTCGGTGTAAATACAAACATCGGAACACAAAACACGAAAAATTATCGAGCTTGCTTACAATATTTCCGGAATACAGCAAAGATTTTGAAAGCATTCAGCACTTTCTCAATTTCTTAATGTTATTCAAGATTGAACTTTCTAGAGAAACGGAGCCTGATGACGTAATCAAGGATACTGGATCATCCATCCAGTTACCGATATCACTGCTTCAGAAACTGGATCCACAAGAACGATCTCAGATCAATCGAGTACAATTTGTGGTTCACAAATTGAACACTTTCTTTAAGGTAAGCAAAAAGGAATTCGAGTCACATTTTGGGTAAAGTTGTATAGATTGTTTTATTTAAGTTTTTCTATCACGGGTGTCACGCCCTTCCTACGAACCAGATTCTTGCGTACGATGATATCCATGTGATATCTAGCGTTCCTCGTATGGTCAATGCTGGGAAATATCTCATATAAATTTGAAATTGTCCTATATATTACATTTTTGGATCTCGTTTTAACCCTTGGTGTTTACAGACGCTAAATTCCATCAGACATCGTGAGAATTCTTTGTGATGTATTGTTTTAATAATCACTTACCGGTTATCAAAAAGCTTGTTTTGAACACCTTTTACATTCTTCCGGTGCATGTGTTATTAAGTGACATTGCAATGCGTAGATTGTAGGAAATGGTTTAAGCGATACATTTTGTTAGCTTTAGACAGAGTAGAGTCAAGTACGGTAACAATGAGAGTCCAGCTTAATCACTTCACTGTCAACCTTCAAGGCTGCTGTTGTAATAAAGATCTGAAGTTGTGTTAAAACTTGACAAATTGGTGCCAGTGTCAGTTACTGATATCTCTCAACTAATTATCCGTAAAGTAGCAGCATAACCACAGACAAACACAGACAGTCTATGTTTGTCTGTGGCATAACGAACTGTTAAAGATCGGTGAGCTTTAAGGAGATAATCATGATATTGTATTCCATACTGTTAAAACCGAATATACGTTATTCTTACCTCAATCGTGGAAGCTAAAAAATACCAACCAATTTTGTCAGGGTGAAAAAGTATTCGGGATATATTATGCGGTCATCTAGTGACGATGATCCTGAAATTCACAGGCAATTGAAATGTATTTATGCTCGAGCAAATATTACCCTTTGTAATTTTTATCATTGTTCCCATGCGGTCATAAACGTTATTGACACGATTGGAACTAATTTGGAATAATTGGATTTTTATATTTTTCAAATTTCTCAATAGTGTTAGGTGTCGAATTGAATGTTGCAATAATGCAAATTACTCATAAAAACAAGTGTGTAATGTAAAAACAAACGCAGATGGGATTATATTTGTACATTAAATTGGCATTACTTTACCATCCAATTATCCCAAATTAGTTCCAACCGTGTTTATTTTAGATCTCTCTAGTATGGAGTGTATTTGGAGCATATGAATACCATGAAAGTGGCTTATAATAATGCGATGCGTATCCTATTTCACCTAAAAGGTATACGTAGTATCAGCAATACTTGTATACAAAGTAATAATTTAAGCTTCGCTTCACTTCAGCGCAAGTCGCGTTTTAACTTTAGCTCACGTCTGCTTGGGTGCAAGAATGCTTTAATTCGTCGTTGCTGTATTTTTGCATTCATCCTTTTGGGCTGAGGTTAGAAATGTCATGTATAAGCAGATTTTGGTGTACAAGTTTCCTTCTGTTTTCATTGAAGATAGGTCTTTAATAACCTGAAATAAAGAATAATAATTACTATTCATATTGATCGTTCGATATCTACAACTGACACCGAACTTCAACTTATTCATACCAAAATGTAAGTAAGGATTTTGCTTATACTGTCTGCTGAAGCTGATGTTTGCACGCTAAAATACTGATACCCTTGTTGCCCAACTGCTTTTTTAGGCTGTTGACATTAATGGTACGAATGCCGGATTCAGTCCAGTCATAGCAGCCAGTATTGGGGAGCTGAAAATCACCAACTTAAGGGACCCTGTCAGAATACGCATACCACGTAACAACCAGGTAAGGAACCTTCATCAGCTTCAGTAATGGTTAAGTTGCATTCCTTCCTTTGTTAATGTCGTCGTAGTTATTTAATTAGTCTCCCGGTTCTAGTTGTCAATTCCTCGCCGTGCCGAGCTGTATCGACGACATTTGAACAGCGCAATCAACAATAACGACAACAACAACAGGTGTTCCACTAAATAAGCAAGATGACTCTATTGCTATATATTATTATTACTCTTAATTGCATATGAAATCAAGAAGCACACTCATACTTGTATGATTCTGGATACACCCTTATCCTGCAGGTTGTTAACTCTTCCGTTTTCAATGTCAGTTGTGCCTTTTGGGATTTTAGACTTGGAGGTAAGTGATTTACGTCACACATGTGCGATTATTTTTCGAAAGCAATGTTTCCAGGAGTATCATAAAATATAGATAAATCAATCAATCAATGTATTTACGCTTGTATTTATGGTTTTCGGTTCCGGTTTTGGAAGATATTAAGTAATGAGCGGTGTCAACTAAGATTAAGATTTTCAAAATACGATTTTGAGTGTATCATTTTAAAATATGATTTTGAGTGCATGGTTTAGCTGTCGCCTCAGTTTTGATGATTTTGGATAGGTTTTAGAATGCTTTTTAGTGTCATTGAATCTTGAATCTTCCACGAGTTGCAACTTCTTCGATCAGGCGTACACTCACAGCGTGAAATTTTGATATGAAATAATATGTTTTCAAGATATTACACAATTGCAATGGCACTTAGGGACCGTTCAGTTTTTACGGCGGGGGGGCCCGGCAAAATCCAGGGGGGTCATTGTA
>LD353512.1:128906-143085 GCA_001465055.1 Ptychodera flava | reverse complement strand
TGTTCACACTTTACACAGTGAGAGAGACATTATATATATATATATATATATATATATATATATATATATATATATATATATATATATATATATATATATATATATATATATACATACACTTTTAAAGAATAATTCTTAGCATTCTTGCATGCTCCCAGAAAGAAAAACACCAAAAAGTTGTAAAACTAGACACATTCAAAATGACCGACAATGTAAATCAATTGCAGTGTTGTCTTTTGAACGTCCTGAATGTGGGGTCTAGCATACCCGCTGTTTCATGTTTACTTCGTCCCCATGTCCTAGCCTCTTTACGACAGCGCTAATATAATTGCAGTGAAGACGTACATATTTGTCGCAAATTTCAAAAAAAAACCAAATTGGCTAAAGTAGAGGCGGCTATTCCGAGGAACAATATAATTATTCTTCCTACCTTACATGGCAATGCTATGGCTTCTCTATAGTCGCAACTTTAATTGTAACAACATTGCACTTGGCGAACGATCCGCTTATCACGTCCGTATAGTTTGCGTTGTGACAATTACAAATGCGCTGGGTTACAAGGGTACGCTTGTTCCCTTTTCCTATACAAACAGCTGTTTCATAGGAGTTAAGGTAGCTATCAGACAGAAGTAATCAACGATTATATGTAGCAAAAGAACAAACTCATGTTCTTACCTATAGACGGCGCTGGTGCTTGGTCTGAAGAAGGCTGTGAGGTTACAGATGGCCATGGAGCTGAAAGTGACACTACAGTTTGTGAATGTAACCATCTAACGAATTTCGCTCTTCTTGTGGTAAGTTAGTTCAAAGCATCAATCTGTTGTTTGGCAAACCTAGCATATTAGTTTGATTAGAACTGAAATACGTTGCCATGGTAAGAGCGACCGAACCATGCCTTCAACGACGATCTTAGTTGGTCATCTACTGATTAACGCCTGTACTGGAGAATAGAAAGCAGTCAATTTCCAAAGTTAACCCCGGTTTGATCTGCAAAATGATGAAATAATGCGAAGCGGCAAGTGTGTCTCTAAAACGAGTTGCACAGTTTCGTAATTTACTTTATGGTACTAGAGTCATTTCAGATAATCACTAGTGTTATATCAGTGCAAACTTTGGCATCGTGACTTTGTCTGAAACTATTATAACATGTCAGTTTCGGTAACATAAATTACATTTAATACCGTATGTTGTGGGTTCGAATCCGATTGAAAACTATCCGAATTTAATACCTGTATATTATATTAGAATATCTATGATAATGTCATCGACGAAACCAATCAGAGAGCGCTGTCGATAATTTCCTACATCGGTTGTGGAATATCCTTACTGGCGTTGGCTGTTACACTCGTCTGTGTCATCGTCTACAAGTGAGTAGATCTCAAGTATTAGCCTAGGTGTCCCCGTGATGTCTTAGGCATTCTGAAAATCATTATTAGTCTTTAAAACGTATTTCATGGGGAAATATGAGTACGTACGGGTACATATTAGATGTGTACTCAAATGCTGTTTCTTGCTACTTAATCTGCGAAAAAATCAATCATGTTTAACACTTCACGCACGGTTTGTTCATAGCAATGCGACGTTCATACAGCAATGCTGTTATTTATTCTACTCTGAAACTTAAAAGTATCATTTTCCTTCATCTTCGATTTCATCAGCAAGCTTCATTATTTTATGATATTATATATCGATGCATTAAGGTAGTACGCGCGTCCAAAGTGAAAGACTGAAACTTTTGCTCAAACTCTCCTCAAGTACCATTCTCTCTCAAAATCAAGAATAAAAATCGGGCGTCATCATGAAAATTTTTATCCAAGATTCACAGATATTTGAAATTCAAAATGGCCAACGCCCCTGCATTAACTCTATGGAGAAAATTAAATTTTGGATTTTCGAAAAAACCAAGACGGTGAAAAGTTTTCTTACACCAACAGCTTTAAAATGAATCCCCACAAGTGGTAGATCAGAAAAGAATTGTAAAAGTTTGAGAGTCCGAATATTTTTCCCAAAGGCGCATTACATCTTACAAGGTAGCATAAATCTGCGTTAAAGCCCCATTAGCTGTAACAGTGTTTGCTTTTCCGTATGGGGCTGCGATTGAATGTTTGAGCAAACATTTGATCGTGGTGTAATCTTTATCTTGTTCAAAACTTACAGTCCCGGTGGGTAGTTAATAATAGGTGTATACAAATACCTAAATTAATACATTCTCACTAACTAATTTTAGCTCGAAAGTAAAATCATAAAAATAATGCTTAAAGATACATCCAGTGGGCCTGTAACGGAGCACAATTTTCATTTATTATTCCTACTACAGTTTCCAAATTTTCAGTGACAACATAAAATAATAGCAATGATAAATCCTTTTAATTGGTTACAATCAAGAAAAGCGTTGATTAATTTGTGTAAAAATTCAAGGTCAAAATATATGACTGTTTAATACACAGATCATCAAAAGAATAATCATCAAACCTCAGTTTAAAAACATGGCAAAGATATTAAATTACACTGAACAGCCTCGTACACTAAATTTGTCTATATCGTTCCAAACAACTAAAGTATGATCTAGTTTAGCTCTGACGAAATTTTTTTTAACCATGAAGAGGGGATACACACACGACTTCTTCAAATCTTTTTAATATGCCAAGAAGTCTTCGAGCATCAAAAGAAGGAATAACATGGGCTGTAAAAGTTAAGCCGGTGTCTTTCCAAAATCAATATAACATTAATATTATAAATCCCGTCAATTGTGACACTGCATAAAAACCCTATAATACTTATTGTATTAACATGGATTATTACCTGTATTTTAGCTGAAGAGTGCATATACAGATGAATACAGTCAAGAATCCATTCTTTGTATACAGCAAGCCTGTATTCATGTGAATTCACGTGTATTATACTATAATACAGGCAACTAACTAATGTGAATTTATCTGAATTATTGGGTTTTCATGCAGTGTGATCTTTTCTAAGATAAACGAAGCACTACACATACTCGGTAATAATTCTGATGCATTTCCATTTCTCGTCTTACTCGGAAAAGTAATTGATATTTATCTTGTAAAATCGAACAGTTATTCACATTACGAAAATCTTAAATGAGCCATGTTTACGATTGCCAAAACTGTCATTCAAATACAAGATGAAGCACAATGGGTCTATAATAAATGTAGTTGCCGTTGAGATCCTTGCCTTGTACTTAAATTATCATTTAAAAGTCAACTGTACCTGTGATCGCTTATATTTTGTATCCTTTAACCATGTTTCAGGAAAAAGAAAAATAAAGCTACGAAGATCCTGATCAGTTTATGTTCAGCCCTCTCCATGGCGCTGTTGATGTTCCTGATTGGTGCATTGTTTGTTGACCTTGGACCGAGAATACCTGGTATTTGTGCTACCATTGCTGTTTTACAACATTATTTCCTATTGGCTGTCTTGCTGTGGATGGCACTGGAAGCAACGTATCTGTATCTGAAATTGGTCAAAGTTTTTGAGAAGTACATCACGAAATTCATGGTCAAGTACAACCTGATTAGTTGGGGTAAGACGGATTGACATTTAATGACGGTTCATAGGGTACATACCATCAAAATGAATGCTAAAATTGAAATTTTCTCTCAAAATTGCCACTATCGGGTGCAACGTTAGCCTGACTGACCCCTTAAAATACAAGAACCAAGGGGGGACAAATCCTCTATTTTTCTCAAACATTTCTGTTTCTTCGATGCGCAAATGGTCTGAACACTCCGAGCGAATTTATCGATTTCTATGATTCGCTTTGTACATCTGTAACCAGTGCACCGGGATGCTTCCGTGAAAACGTTTGTAATATGAAATCATACAAAATATTCCCTCTTTTCATGCGGAACGGAGTCTCTTATGTGATATTTTAGTGTGAGTTCGATGGTTAATTTCTAAACGCTGCATTTCTTTAATAATTTACCGACATTTGACAGTTTATGTGTCGTTGACTAAAAAATTATTAAGGACAGCTTGATAATTAAAACATGCGCGTGAGAAATGTAATTCGTGCCACTGGGAAAGACAGCTTTATTTGAATCATGTAATGGCGAACATAGCAATAGAAGTACAGGCAATAATGACTTTCCAAATGTCTAAAGGAATAGAAAATATGGGAGACTTAGGCAAAAGAAGGATCGTTTCTGGTCACCGCCCGCGTCATTTCTTTCTTTCTTTTCTTTTCTTTTCTTTTTTTTTTTGGGGGGGGGGTCATCAGTACAGCTATCCTTGATACCCCTGTTTGCATGTCCAAAAATGCTAACATGAAAACGGAAGTATTATGCAGCCAGTGATAAAAGACAATAACTGTTGCATTAATAGTGCCAAACCAGCATTGTTAGGAATAAAAAGAGGAAAGAAGAAAAAGAAAAAGAAAAAGAAAGACAACCGCGTCGCTGCATAACTTTTGTTGAATGCCAAGGGCCATAAACATTTTTTTTTTGGTCTTAACATAAACATCAAGAGTACTTTAGCCCATGGACCCTAGAAACCGCTTTTTACCGTGGGTCTACATTTACTCTAACGGTTGTGAAGAGATTTGGATTACCTTAAACATCGGCTACATTTGTGTAAACATCACATCAAAGGAATAAGCGAAATTGAAAGACTTAAACTTTTCCTCAAAGTTTCCTCAACAAAACTTGATAGCATTTTCTTTCAAAATCAACAATAAAAATCAGGGGTAACTTTTTGCTATGTTAAAAAACAAATCACCTTAAATTTACCGATATTTGAAATTCACACTGGCCGCCATCCCTGTGTCAACTCACTGAGGAAAATGTAAATATTCAGATTCAACAAAAATAAGCAGAGATAAACTTAAGTAAATCCATGAGCTTCAAAATGACCTCACACAAGTGTTAAACCGAAGAAAGAACGTTATAAATGTTTGAGAGTCGGATTATCGGTCACCGATACTCATTAAATCTAAATGTAAAGTAATTAACAATATATGAAATAGCTCTAAAATGTAGCCGGCAAAAATTTAGTAACTGGTAAATTTTATCGGCGACTGACTGAAGATGAACATGCTGCGATGTCAAGTTAATAAAGGCCCTGTCACACCTTGACGATTTAGCCAGCGTATGTAAACGTATGAAAAATATGGTGAATATGCTTGGCGTATGTCGAATACATTAAGGGTAACTTTCGTATAAGTTAAGAGAAAGCTGAAGCACGCAGGTATACGTCGTAGTACGCCGAGGTCGTCGAAAAGTTTTGTGCATGCACAAATTAAACTTTTCGACGTATGCCGGCGTATGGCTCATACGTCCCGCACACGCGGGCCTTAAGTTGTGTGGTAGGTTATGCGCTCGTTGACATACGTTGACACACGTTACTTGTAATTTACTCATAAGTCGAAATGCGTCGAGATAATTGTCTAGCGTACCAAAAACGTATTTCTAACCGTTGAGTACGTTATGAATACGCTATGTATATGCCCAAAATTGAAAAATACATCATAGTTCAGCGAAAGCCACCGTTTCAGAGAATTTTGACACGTCGGCATACGCTTGCTTAATCGTCAAAGTGTGACAGGGCCATTACATGTATCACAGACAAATAGTAAAACAGACTAGCAACGCGGCATGCCTTTGTTCCATGGTCGTCTCGGTAGGCTATGACCATTTCATATTAAAATGAGCTTCAAAGATGTTAAACTTTTTTATGGTTGATAAATGCACGAGATTATGTGAAAAATACCACAAAATGGCATCATGCTGCGAGTCGGGTAGCAACCATAGTTATACTTTGTGAGCTCTCAGGGCATAAACACTGTTTCATGCCAATAAAAACATAACACGCCACAAGTTTCATAAACATGTCCTTCCTTGATGAACGTGTAAAATACGGTATGACTGACCGTAAACCATTGAGTAAAACCAGACAGTATCGATAAAGACTTTCAAATTTGGTTCAACACGCTCACTATATATTCATAAAAATATGAGAGGAATTTTTAAAATGGTAAACCTCACTTTCCTAAAGCTCAAAACACTCCCGTTTTCGCCAGAACGCCAATTCCGCACAGTACCACACGACAACAACCACACAAACTTTGCCGAACATACTTTCGCTTCACAGTTGGCGAAAATCCGAAAATTTCAGAAGGATGCATGGTCGGCACTCTTCGGAAAAGCGAGGCGAGGGCTACCTGAGGCGAGGCGAACATGGATGAGTTACGTAACAGCTTCACGCCTTGAACAATACCCGTTGCTTGTCTGTTTTTCTATTTGTCTATGCATGTATTCACTGTGTTATGTTTTGTTACTACAATAAGACGTCTTCGTAGCCTCTAACTTGTCACCGAGTCTCATAAAAGTCATATATTTCTTGAGACCATATTAGAGAATAGTTTTGAGTGTCTCAGACCCTAAACGAACAATATATTATGAGTGAATACTTCACAACCAGTCATTACGTGCATTATCCTCTACTTGAAGTTGCTCTGTCGTCCAGTGTTGAAAGGTTGTTGAAATGGGTTACCATATGGTCACTCAGAAGCACCAACTACTAATCAGTCCGGTAACTCGGTGGAGAATACTGCATTCTGTGTAGATTGTAAGAATGAATATATTCCCTAACAGTAGACAAAATGGTCACTGTAATGATCACCCCGTACTATTCTCAAATTAAAATGCAATATATCTCTGGACACAACAAAGTGGCTGAAGCAGTTTCATGTGATTTAAGCTAACCTTCACTGGAGCAGGTTCAAGAAATATTATATATATATATATATATATATATATATATATATATATATATATATATAATATTCCACCCTCGCCAGCTTATGGGGTATACATTTCCCAGCTTATTCGATATGCTAGAGCATGCAGTTCATATGGTGATTTTGTAGAGAGACATGGCCATCTCTCTTACAAACCGTTAAATCAAGGTTACACCAGAGCAAGACTTGTCTCTACATTCAAACGCTTTTTGGCAGGTATCGCAAGCTGGTAGATAAATACACTATCTCTCTTCGACAAATGATCGCTGATGGCATCGGTGACATAGGGCCTTAGTTAGTGACCACTACCTATCTGACTTACAGATTGATATATGGCGGGTGCCACATGTGGGGCAGGATGCGCTTACTTTTTTGAAACACCTGACATCACTTCTTGGTCTTCTGGCCAGAGGTCCATATATCTTTCTTTCATGAATATGACTTTGTTTGTGTACCGTCTATTTACTTCTGTTCTGTGCTGTTTTGTGTCTATGGTTACAACTATTGTCTTACGAATTCTGACCTAGTGTCATTGGATTATGGATTGGTATGATTGCAATTATTATAAATATATATATATATATATATATATATATATATATATATATATATATATATATATATNNACTCCTTTTTCGAATCCCTCCCTACTGCTTTTATCCCGATATGTATTTCAAAGTCTCCCTTATGTACCCTCAATGTTTTTCAAGCCTCCCCTCTCAAATCTCCCCTCCAGAGGTGTTTGTAAGCGTACCGTAAGTGCAGGGGCTGCAGGTAAAATGCATTGAGTTTGGTTTGCCATGCATTATTTAGTTATCAGCGATCCCTAATGACACAATGTATGTCTATTATATTTATTAATTAATTTACCACTGCGAATGGCCAACAACTGTCACAATGTAATGTTAAAATGCCCTGGTCCTAAATTTCTGGGCTAAGAATAATTTTTGCGTTTGTGAGAATTGATTGTTTGTGTTTTTAATTATAGGTGTTCCCCTTATCATCGTGATTATTGTTCTGGCCGTGGATGTTAACAACTATGGTTACAAGTATAATGACAGGATGTAAGTAAAGGACATGTCTCAACTATGACGTGTCATTTATGAGTAATACTCGATTAAATAAACTAACTGGTCAATTTAGCTCTTACTTTCTGATAAATTTAATACCCCGTCGATTGATTGATTGAATGCAGGATTAATCGTTTAATCAATCTATTAATCAATTAATCCTGCAATCATCGATTGGTTGATTGATTGGTTGGTTGATTGATAGATTGATTGTCTCACTAAAGGATTTATTTATTTATTTATTTATTTATTTATTTATTTATTTATTTATTTATTTATTTATTTATTTATTTATTTTGCTTATTTCTGTGCTGACCCACTGGGTTGACTATCGTAACACTTGTTTCTTTAATACCTAAAGTTTATATAGATTGTCTTCACCAAGGCATTTTAATGCTTTTAAGCTGAGTAACTTTGACCTTTATTACGTAACATTGCAGACGGAGTAAGGTTATAAGATCACAGTCTTGTTATTATTTTCACAGCACACTATTTATTCTATCTATATTTACTTTTTATAGCTGCTGGTTGTCACAGTACGCCTTCTACGGTGCTTTCTTGGTTCCTTTCGGCGTCGTACTCATCTTCAACAGTGTCATCTTCTGTCTCGTCATCCATCAAATATGTGGACTCAACTCAAGGGCGATCACAGCGAGTGAAAGATTTAGTATTCAAGCACAGTTGAGGGCCGCTATTGGGTTGATGGCGTTGCTTGGTCTGACGTGGACTTTCGCCATATTTGCAATCAGTGAAGCCAGCCTCGTTTTCATGTATCTATTCGCCATATTCAACTGCCTTCAGGGATTGTTCATATTCGTATTCCACTGCGCGTTGAAGACAGACATCCAAAATGGTTGGAAGAGGACTTTCTGTGGACAAGAGAGAGCTCCTTACGACTCAAAGGGTAAGAAGAGATGAAATGTTTTCACGTAAAGTGAAGCTAGCGAGGTTAAGATACGTCATCCAAAAGTGTCTTGAGTGTGTAATTTCTTGTATTTGACAACCAAATTTCCCTGAATAAGTTGTAGCTTCAGTAGGGAAATATGAAGACGTTATGTAGAATATAATGAATGGTGTCATTGTAGACAAGGAAACCGTTGGCATTAGTTTTTTAATTTCTTTTTATGTATTATTTAATTCTTTGATATATTTTCTTACTTTTCTATTTCTTTAATTCTTAATCATTTCATTCTCTAATGAATGTAAAACTTTCCTTCAAGTAAATTGACAATATTTACTTCTTCCACAGAGAGTAATAAGACGTCTTCAAGTTCTAACGGCATATTTAGCACCGCACATAAATATCAAGTGAAAGACAACGGAAATAAAACCGCCCTTAACTCTGGTAAGTTGTGAAACTTTCGAACGAAGTGCTGGCCCTATATCCTAACTTGCATTCCCAAATATTTCTTTATCCTTGGTATTAACGGTAGCTTCACAGCAACACTTGATTAGAGTTTTGAATTGACCTTTGACGGAAACCCACTAATGACTCACCGGCATCATAGACTTCGGAGCAATGAACAGTGCAAGTTACCAGGTTATTATACTTATTCAGGAACTTTTTGGAAAAGAGCAAAACTTCAACATATGTTTGGTTTCAAGTCTCGATCATGTTGTTTTTTCACTTCTTCTTTAGTTCCTTCCTTTCTGCCTCTCGTACTTTCATTATTTTTCCCCCATGCTTTCTTTTTTCCCTCCTTCCTCCCTTCCTTGTGTTCTGTTACATGCAACGGTAACGTCTTCGTACGGATTCAACTCTTTTGTTCAGAAACAAATGTCTCACCGACGTAAAGAATACTTTCTTTACGGTCTGTAATATTATAATACTGGTTTTCTTGAACCCAAACTCTTTAAAGTACAAATTTCCAATGACACAAGTTTGCCTACTAGCCGTGTTTTCCGTACGATAACGCTTGAAAAAGCAATTTCTGGTTTTTGAATCTCAGTGTCTGGTTTTTATTTCAGACTCTACGACGACAACATGAGAGGCCTGGTTTCAATACGATACTACGATACAATAGGACTCAAAATATGCTGCTCCAGGAGCATTTTATATACGCGTAATACAGAGTACTTTCTGTATTGTATTATTTTGTATTCAAGGGTATAGAGTATTAGATATCATGAATACATACACACACACATACATACATACATACATACATACATACATACATACATACATACATACATACATACATACATACATACATACATACATACATACATACATACATACATTTTTATTACAGTTTATTCTATAGTTTTATTACGTAACCGTATTCATATAACCAGTTATATTATTTATATTATCCTTGAATAACAGCAAACTACTATGATTACGTAATACAGTTCTACACATGAGAGTAATCTGCAAATGTCTACCAGACGAGTGCAAATGTCGATATATCTTAAGTATGAACATCAACATCAGATGCAGTGCAGTGAGTCTCTAAAACAGCTTGACAATGTTATGTCAAAGAACAAGCGTGTTCCTCTGAACGTGACAAACTACGCTTTGTGATTCTCTAAAGCGAAAGTTCTCAATTCCTGGTTCTCGCATTAATGTTTGTTGAAATTGAGTATTTACGTGATGGCAGTGTTTTGTCCTCCTTTAAAAGTTGTGTCCGGTTGACCAATTTGTTCAGAGAGAACTCTAATTAAAAAAAAACTGACCCTTTAACTGTATTGTTTGAAAGACGCGATATATCCATCCCGGGATTTATTGAACTTTTGTACTCTTTTCTCTATAGTGAACGTTTTCTGATAACACTTTTTCGGTATTTGTTTCAGTCTTTTTTTGAAAACTGAAATTAATATGAATGTGACATTTAAACACTCTGCCATCATCCAATTATAGTTCAGCCTAAGCTACACTATGGCCAACTATATCGCGAACTGGTCAAAGAGCAAATCATAAACTATTCATCAGGTGAAAATAAATCGACTTTTCTGTTTTTATAACATTAAAATATTTATCAGAACGTTCCTATTACCCAAGCAATGCTTTCAAAAGCTTTACAAAAATAGCGAACTCCTTATCAAATGTGAACGGTCGAGGTCATGCACCAACAGCATAAAAATCATTTAACAAGATTGGAACTAATTTTGGATAATTCGATGCGGTGAAGTAATGCCGATTTAATCTACAAATGTTATCTCATCTGCTTTTCTTTTTACATTACACACTTGTTTTTATGAGTAATTTGTAATATTGCAACATTCAGCTATACGGCACCTAACACTTTTGAGAAATTTGAAAAATATGAAAATCCAATAACCCCAAATTAGTTCCAATTGTGTTATTTGTTCGCCGAAAGTGGAAGTAAAGACGAAATCTACACCATAATTTGCGGTTTACAAAAAATCCAAGGTGAGCAAATACTAATATCAGAGAGGCTATAAAATACTGAAGAGCGACCAAACGATGGCCTCCAATTTTTCGACAAATCTCTCGCAGCAGGGATAAGGAATAAACTCTCGGGAAACATCCCTGTTACATTTAAAACAATAATCTGTTTCCTTTATAGTAATGTTAGACTGTTTACATTGAAGTTTGGGTAATTCGCAGGTTATGTGAGTTGGCGCTCGAAAATAAAACCACGTTTACAGTTGCCATTACTTTTGTCGTTGTTTGTTTGTTTGTTTGTTTGTTTGTTTGTTTGTTTTTAGTGAGAAACTTCATTCGATAAAAATAGGCTTTTACTTTTTGTCAAACAGGAAGTGACAAATAAACGTCATAATATCAAAATATCACATTTAGTTCATCTGTAGGAACCTGCATATGGAATTTCAAAGCTATCAGACCAGTACTTTTGGAGTAACACATTTTTTGACCAAAAATGGAAAAATTGCCCCAAAAAATTAAAAATTGCAGATTTCATCATAATTTCAATGACTATCATTTAGTTTATCTATAGAGACCTGTATACCAAATTTCAAAGCTATCAGACCAGAACTTTTAGAGAAACACATTTTTTGACCAAAAATGGAAAAAATTGCCCTAAAAATACAAAATTGCAGATTTCATCATAATTTCAATAAGTATCATTCAGTTTATCTATAGGAACCTGTATTCAAAATTTCAAAGCTTGCAGATAAGTAGTTTTGCAAATACATTTTTTTACCAAAAATGGAAAAAATTGCCCCCAAAATACAAAATTACAGATTTCATCAGAAATTCAATATATATTACTTAGTTCATCTATAGGAACCTGTATACCAAATTTCAAAGCTATCAGATCAGTACTTTTTGAGAAATACATTTTGTGACCAAAAATGGCCAAAATTGCCGTAAAAATGCAAATTTGCATATTTCTGCACAATTTGAACAAATTTGAAATAGATCATGCCTAGAGACCTATGTACCAAATATCAAAGCTATGCCACTGGTAGTTTCGAAGAAAAAGATTTTAAAAGATTTTTTACCAAAAACGACAAAAATTGCCTTAAAAATACAAATATGCAAATTTCACCACAATTTGAACAAATCTGACTGAAGTCACCCTGAGTAAACTGCATATCAAATTTCAAAGCAATCGGACGAGCGGTTTCAGAGAAGAAATTTTTTTTACCAAAAACAGCAAAAATTGCCCCCAAAATACCAATATGCAAATTTCACCACGATTTGAATGTAAATAGTTGTCCACACTAAAGTAAACACAACATGTCAAGTTGTCAAAGTGTCACAGTAAAGCACAACATGCAGAAAGTGGGGAAATTGGGTCCTTGGCAGGGTAAAACCTATTTCCTTGTCCAACAAAGTCCTTCATAAACAAAAAAGTTTGTTTGTTTGTAATATCTTTAAATAAACCCTGAAATAAATGGGTGACATTTCAAAAATATACGTCTCAGAAATTTAAAACATATTCGTAAAGACCTTTCAAATTCTGGTGTACCCTGCTATTAATTTTTGTACAATTTTTTTTACCAAATATGGTAAAAATCACCCTTAAAATGAAAAAAATGTATATTTCATCATAACTTGAATATATCACATTCTGGTAATCCCTAATGTCTTAAGGTTTCAAGACAAGAAATTTGACCTTTTTAATCTAACAATTCTCTAACGGTTAATAAGCTCAGAACCCCTGTAAAGTATACATTTTCTGAAAGCCTAGATATAGGGAAACATTTTGGTAGCTACAGAGTCTCCATTGTTTACATAACTATCACGTGACACGGTAATTTGCATAACCTTTCAAAAAACGGTTTTCCCTATGTTTTATCTCAATACTTCAAAATATCTGACTCAAACTTGCTGGAATGCAAGCTTTCACAACGCTCTTTAAAATTGTGTCTCAGATTTTTTATATCTTGCTTAGTTTTTTTGGAGCACAATTTTAAAGAAATCAACTACGTTTAAATTCACTGCTCTGGAAGTTTTTCTGGCATAAAAACTGTTGAGGAAGGTTTAAAAAAATTCTGAGACACATTTTTGAAGACCCTCAGAACAGCTTGCACTCACACAAATTTCAGCCACATATCTCAAAGCATTGAAACAAAATATAAGGAAAACCGATTTTTGAAAGGTTATGCAAATTACCTGTCACATGATAGTTATGTAAACAATGGTGATACTATGGTAACCAAAATGTTCCCCTATATCTAGGCTTTCCGAAAATATACAATTTACGGGGGTTCTGAGCTTCTTAAACACTAGAGAATTGTTGGTTTAAAATTGTAAATTTCTTGTCTTGGAACCTTAAAAATGTCTGAAATGTCTTTAATGTCCTGAAAACACAAAGTTGCAAATTTCTGCATAATTTGAATAATCTGAAAAGACTATCAGTAGCGATCTATGTCCTAAATAGCAAAGCTGTTCGATTAGCAGTTTTGAAAAAGATTTTTTAAAGATTTTTTGACCAAAAATGACAAAAATTGCCATGAAATATAAAAATTTGAATATTTCATCACAACTAGCACAAATTTGGCTAAGGTTATTTTTAGGGACATGTTCAGCAAATATTGAAGACGGCAGTAAAAGAGAAGAAGAGTTTTGCCAAAAAATAGCAAACTTAACCTCAAAAATATAAATTTGCATATTTCATCATAATTTGAGCATATCTGATTAGGGTAATCCCTTGGGACCTGTTATCCAAATATTAAAGGATTCGTACAGGCTGTTTTGAAGAAAAACCTTTGGATGTACAAATTTGAGGACAATGCTACACATCCACCTATTTAGCTGACAGCAAAGCTAAAAACCAGTTGCTAAGTACAAGAGACGTGTTGAGGTACACTACAAAATAATCTACGGTTTGGTAGCAGGCTGTGATCAACTAAATATTACAAGGGCATAAGCTTTCAAAGACGTGAAGTCTCCTTCATCAGATGCAAGGGGGATGAA
>LD353512.1:113835-125549 GCA_001465055.1 Ptychodera flava | reverse complement strand
CAAGTACTGCTGGATAGAGGGAGTACGCGCGTTAGAGAGTCCTGTCATCTGGTTGCAAAATATGTCATGTGGTTGCTGGCTATGACACACCCATATTTGGTTATGTTTCGATGTCAAAGGTCAGAGTTGAAAGTCCAAGCGTGGGTAATTCCTTGTATTCCTGATACCATGGAGGTACCTCCATGCTGATACCTTGTGCTAGCTCTGGTTGTCAAAGCACGTTTTCATTTGTGCCATTTCGAAGCAAGTGAGTACAAGTATAGTAGTCTGTTCGATTCTTGATCGTAGGCTTGTAACACAAGGATACGATTTCTCATATATCTCTGGTGTTAGCATGCAGGCGGTTTTAAAATTCAGAGGTCTTTAAAATTCAGAGGGTCAGTCATCATGATCGACCTCGACAAAAGAGTCAAAGAGATGTCTTGAAACACATCAAAGTCTGCTTATTTACAAACATTAAGGTGGTTGGTCTTGTTTTATATTATCACTTTTCTCTCGATAGGATGCATACTTCAGTAACAACGGTCGAAAATGCTCAAAGCATTATAAACTGTGGGAAAGAAGAGATGTCATGCAAGCTGTGCCCAGTGAGGATGTTTAGTCTCACGAAATATAAGTTGAGACTGAAACGACACATTAAGGCCCACATAAAATCGTCAGTACCTTCTGGAGGTAGGCAGCTAAATATGTTTGTCTTTATTGCCAATGTGTACTGCTGTATAAGCTTTTATAAATTAATTCATATGTATCCCGTATAATTCCTGTGTATTCTATCTATTGGTTTTCAACTTTCTATGCTATCACAAACTGATTTAATTTGTCTAATCAAATTTTTTTGCAGAATCTGCACTTGGAGCATGCCGAGTAACAATGTGTCACCTGGTTGCACGGGAGACCCGGTGCATCTCTCTTACACTGACAAGGCTGTGACTGCTACGTTTTCTCATTGGTTTTCATCTTTCTATGCTATCGCCAACTGATTTAAATTGTCTAATCTAAATTTTTTGCAGGAACTGCATTTTTAGTATGCTGAGTCACAATGTGTCACCTGGTTGCATGGACACTCCGGCGCATCTGTCTTAGTGTGCTATGGCTGTGACTTCTAAGTTTTCCCAGTGGTTTTCATCTTTCTATGCTATTGCCAACTGATTTAAGTTATCTAATCAAATATTTTTGCAGAATCTGCATTTGGAGCATGCTGAGTCACAATGTGTCACCTGGTTGCATGGACACTCTGGTGCATCATTGTCGTTGTTTGTTTGTTTGTTTGTTTGTTTGTTTGTTTGTTTGTTTTTAGTGAGAAACTTCATTCGATAAAAATAGGCTTTTACTTTTTGTCAAACAGGAAGTGACAAATAAACGTCATAATATCAAAATATCACATTTAGTTCATCTGTAGGAACCTGCATATGGAATTTCAAAGCTATCAGACCAGTACTTTTGGAGTAACACATTTTTTGCACACATCTAATTCTGGGCAAGTGAATAGAGCTAGAGGTCTGATTTTTTGGCATATAGGGATTAATTAGCAATATAATTTTTTTTTTCAAAATGTCATGTAACCTCAATGACCTTTGACCTTGATTATACATATATATGCATATCTCAGTAACCACAAGTTCTATACCCTCCAATTTTGATAGGATATTAGACCTTAAGATGTCACATCTTGTACCTCATTCATTATGCGCATATGTATTTCTTGGCTGGCCAATACTGCTAGAGGTCTGATCTTTTTTCCCGATTTAGAACCATAACTTAGACATGCCTTATGTGTTTCAAATTGGGAACAACGACATAGACCTATTTGCCCATAGATGTCAACATATACACTCCTGTGATACTTCTTAATGACCACATTTCCCTGCCCCATCAAGACTAATACTCCTATTACAAGTGGGGACTGTCATTGTCAATGACTTGTTTAGTTAATGGTTGTATCACAGTATACGATATTTCTAATTCTGTATTTTTTCCATTTTATATTCTGAATAAATACATTAAACATATTTCACTGTCTCCAGTACATTACATTTAAGTATTTTCACTTCATGCACTTTATCCCTTTCACACATATTCAAATATCTGACCAGAGAACAAACACTAAATAGTCCAGGATGGGAGCTACAGTGTCATTGACGCTATTTTTTAAAATGTTGTTAAACAAAACCTTTTTTGATTGGCAATAAAGTTCTTACATTTTGAATAAGATGCATTTAAATTTCTATGAGGATCATGTACTGTAAAATATGTTCAGATGTAACCTGCCAAAAGAAGGAAATGACGACCATGTTAAAAGTGATATTGTATTCAAATCATATGTGTCACTGCCCATTTAGGGCAACTGTTGTCAGCTCCACTTATATATAACCATTGCAAGACTGATATCATTTTTTATATGCAAAGTAAAACATAAACTGTGTCGTTTGAAGGTTTATGGCATGTCTGTTGAAAACTGAGAGTATTAAAAAAAGACTAATTTTTAATATGAAACGTCTGTGAACAGTGTCTATTCATTCTGATGTAATAATGGATTTTTGTTTGTTTTGACAGTATCTTTGAATGCTATGACACTGCCTTTACAACAGATGGTAAGAAGTTTGTTTTGGAAGAGGAATGTGACTGAAACGTCAATGTAAGTAGGGTATTATGTTCATATGTTGCTTCTCACATTGGTGTACCATTTTGTAGTTACAACTTGAGCTGTATCCTGTGAATGGTTTGGGGATAATTGTGTAAGTTATTATATTACAACTCTTTTACATTTTTTTCATTATTTATATTTGCCCACAGTAAGTTGTTATTTTACTACAAAAAGATTGCTAAAAATCAATATTTAGCTTGTCAGCATAGCACTTGTATATGTGATTGCACTGGTATTGGAAAGCAGCCATAAGGACTTGTTTTAAACATCAGCATCCTGGTGCACAGTATACCGGGTAATCAGACTCAAAAAGGAGCCACATGCTCAAGCAGTGGAGGTCATCAACACCAGTGCTAAATAAGAGTATTTTAACAAATATTTTTTATTGCACACAGAACTCATATAATTATTGAACTATTATATTCTATTCAATTACATTTCCAATGTTACTGTGCACAAGTTTATGGGCTAGCCCTATCATGATATCATACATTCTATGACATTATCTACCACAGGTTTTCATGGGTGAAAGAAATATACAAAAATGTATTAATAGTATATCTATATTTCTATTTTTCTCACTCAGGTTTGTTGTAGATTACATCACAATTGGTTTGTCGGAGGAGGCTGAAGTTTACCTTATGTCAAGGAAAAGAATGGGGTGCTTGAAGAAGCAAATAAACCCTAGTATTGCCACAGAAATCTAAATATACTGTTCTGCAGGGATAACCTTATTGACATTTGTCCATATTGTTATGAAATATTTTAAAACTTATATTTTAAGGCAATTATTGTCATATTTAACCAAAAATATCATTCAAAAGTTCTGGTCAGACACATTAATATTGATTATACATGTCCCTTAGGATGACAGCAATAAGATTTTGTAAAATCGTGCCAAGATATGCAACTTTGTATTTTTGAGATTATTTTTGTCATTGTAGATCTATTTTTTTCTTCAAAACTCCTTGTTAGACTTTTTGATATTCAATATAAAGGTCCTTAGGATGACTTAAGTCAGATATTTTTATACAGTGAGAAAATGCAAAATTTTGTATTTTTGGAGCAGTTTTTGTCAATTTTGGTCAAAAAGTGCTTTTGTCTAATTGATGTTTACCTGATAGCTTTGCATTTTCTTGTAAAAATCCCTAGAGACTACCTAAGCCAAATCATTTTTCAAACTGAGAGAACCCATGATTTTTTATTTTGGGAGCCAATATATTAGTCTGCAAGCTTGAATGACCTATTCCAACCCTGAATACCTTGTAAATCAATTTTGAAGACACTGAAAATAATGTAGTTTTATTTGGTGCCAATTTGTAGTGAAATATGATCTAGAAAAAAGTTGTGAGGCTATGTTTATGTAGTGGATCAACTATAGCAAATATTTCATGGAGGAAACCCCATACACTGATGAGGGATTTCAATCCACAAGAAGGCATATGGCAAGATGCACCATACCATTAAAACAGACTCCAGTTTATTTGTATCAGTTCCAATCATTTTGTTACATAAGCAAAAAATACCTGTCATGGTATCACTTTATTAAGTAAATCTTCACAAAGATGAAGGCAGCCGAGTGAAATCATGTGTAGTTTGAATAAGATGAGTGATGAATGATAATATCAGGTCATTTCACCACACAAACAGAATAAACAATGATATTAATGTTGACGACCTATCCCTCTGACACCATATTGTTTTTTGATCAGTACACTGCATATATTTACTCCTTCCAAGGTTCGAATTTATCAGTTATCATCGACCAATTACCCGTGGTTGCCTGCTTTTGATTACAACTTTGAACTTGCAGTAGACAATGTTAACTTACAATATATCTTCCTTGCAGTAATTGTCAAAATATAATTGCTCATTTTTATCTGAAACCAAGAAGTTTCACATTTAATGTTACACATACTACTCATACAACTAGGAAGTGATTGAAATCTTTCAATTTTTCTCTGACGTCCAACATTTGAAAGTTAATTGAGCTGTTGTAAGTTTCCTTCTCACCAGTTTATCACCAGGTTATTTGGTGTGCATATTGCACATTGTATTCTTGGCTCATCTGTGTATAACTTAACTCTGAGTAAATCTTAATATTTCAAGCAAGGACCATCAAATTTTTACTGTTGATCTACAAAATTGAAAAGTGGCTGTTAAAACGGAATTCTGCCTATGAAAACTGAAAGTTCAAACTCTTTGCAAACACAATAGCATTTTGAGTGAATAAGTGGAAAAAGGAATACCTCTTTTTGTTTGTCAGATAGGAGCAATACTGTGCCCTTGGTGGTATATTTTTTAATGACTTGCAGAAATTGATATTTATTATTATTGCTTTTATTGCTAATTGTTGTTTTGCCTGATTGAGGCACACACCTAGCTATCCTATGGATCATCTTGAATATTATCACAGTACAGCTACATGAGCCACCAGGCCGCTGCTAATTGAAACGCCTATTTGTAGGGGTTTTAACTGACTGCTAAGCTAGGCAAATTAGTATTGTAGATATTGTGAGTTCAAGCCCCATAAAAATGCATCAGCAAGACTGCATCAAAGTTGACCACTTTTACTGTACATGTTGTTCACAAATTTAGTTCTAAGGCCATCAAGAATATTTTTATGGGTCTTTTAGTGTAATTTAACATAAGGGCCTGGGGGGTCAGAGGAATGTGAGGGTAGTCACTCAAAAAATTGAAAGCTACAAGGGGGTTGTTCAAAATTGGAGAGAAAGAAGGGGGTTTGCTCAATTTTTGGTACAAAATGAATTGAAATACCTCTCAGATTGTACCATTCATCAATTTCTCAAAATTTTTAATGCCACCCCCTGTCACTTCCTCTCCCCTGGGGTGTTCTAACAGTTTTACTTAGTAAAAACAAATAGAAAACACCTAATATTGCACCAGACTGCATCATTGAACTCATTAATTTCTCAAAATTTCCGACGTGGCAGAGGGGACACGCCTCTCACACTTTTCGCCTGTAGGGTGTTCTGACAGTTTTACACAAATTGATAACATCTCTCATATTGCACCAGACTGCATTATTGTACACATCGATCTCTCAAATTTTCAACACGAGAGGGTACAACTCCTCTGACACTGCCCCCCCAGCCTCCTGACTGTTCTCCTGTACTTTCAAATTCTGCCCTGTCAGATATCTTAGTGAAAACCTTGTCATGATACCCATCCAAAGTAAACAATACTATATGGTTGGATAGTGGTTACAGCATGAGCTTTTGTATCTACATTTTATTGTGACTTTGAATTTCCTTCTGCTGGTTTCATCTTTTTCAACTGTCATGAGGTAACAAATGATATTCTAGCAGGATATGAAAGGTCTGTACTATTGCTGTAGTTTTGTAAATGTTACAAATACGTACTATATACATGTCTTGGTATTTAACTAGTCTAAGTGGGGGGGGGGAGGGAGGGATCAGTCAAAATTTCTGTGTTAGAGACTGGGTTACTCAAATGCATTGGGGTTGGCAGGGGGTTTACTCGAAATTTCACAATACCATGAAATTCCCCAGACTTCCCCCCCCCAGGTCGTAAATAATGACGACTCCCTAAGTAAGATTTTTACCACAGGAAAACATTAATTTTATTCACTCTTCATCCTTTGTCAACCTTAGAAAGTTTGATTATGTAAAATTGTGTTGTTACTTGTTGTAATCTTGAATTGTTGAAATGAATAAAATCTTGGAAAGTAAAACAAGATCCTGTGTCACTGTTGTTCCTGTTTTGTTTCACCATCAGAGAAAAAAAAGATTCTAATAAATTCACACCCCATTGCTCTACCAAAACAGAAAAATTATTGACATTTTTCAGGCAAAACACGCGACGTCTCACCAGTAATACTTGTAAGTTCAAAGCAACTCTGCATAACATGTTCGGACGAGAGAGTTGACCATAGAGGGCGTACGTCCTACTGGTACTTGTGTGACAGGCTTGCAACCACATGACATACTCCGGGTGCGCGCGTACTGGTGTACAGCATCTTGAACAAAATTCTGTTCAAGATGGCTACCCGGTACCTGACCCTATATTTCCCCACGCCCTCTACCGGGGAAATGGGTCAGGGAACCAGACTACACGATCACGACTTCAGGGTGCGCTTACAAGAAAAATGTCGCAACTTCCGTTTTGATGCATCATGGGATAGGAAAAGGCACCAAAATTGAACACCAAGTGTTTAGAAGTAGAACGCCTCTTGCACGCCGATGTTAAAATTAAAACATTCATGGTGGTTTTCTGATTTTCTTTTCTAATCTTTAAACTTTCAACCCGTAATAAACGTGTAAAATTATTTTGTATACTTCCTTTTTTAGAAAAAAATGCTTTCAGCAATTGTAGGCCGGAAATATTTTTCACTTAGTGTGAAATTCGTTACACCAAAATCCGTGTACGTTTACCGGACAGTGAAGCAATAGTAAATGTAATATAGCCATTGTAAAGTAAAAAACACAAAAGACTGTTAATTGTTTCACAGTATTGTAAAATATCTGTGATGCTGAGTTTTTGAACACTTGAAGGAGATCGTTGTTAACACATAGTGTTCAGGTTTAGAACATCATTATTAATATTATGAACACTAGTGTTAACAATATGAACACTAGCCGTTCACATTTGAACACCGACATGTACATTTTGAACGCGTAAAGACGCGTCTAGCGTCCGCTATTTTTACAGTGTGGATACAGTGTTCACATTGATCTTCTGGATCACATAAGTCCTCTCAGACTGAGCACAGTTCCGACGACTTTATCCCTTTAAGCAAACTCATACGTGGTTTTTAAAAAATACGAAAAAAATTATGGTACAAGGGTTTTTCAACAGGTTAGGTCGTGTTGCCAGCAACACAAAATGTTTTTAACTTGGTCAAAAGGCAAAAGGCAAACGGGCCTCAAATGACCTGCAATTGTTACTGCGAGACAACGACCATTCGCTTGAGATGCAAATAAACAGTCGTCAAGAGTCATAAAAGACTTCGATCACGTGATTTGACCTTAATCCGGAAGACACTAGGTTTGAAGTATATCGCGGATGTCTTCTGTCAGATTCTTAAATTCTCTCGTGTCAACCGTTCTTAAGACATTACAAATGCACAAACTGTGACTAACACACTGCCAGATCCGGCGTTATCAACTCAACCAGCACAGACTAAACGTATCGGTTCTCTTGACTCAGACTCTTGCGGTAAGTGAACGCCCTTAGACTTCTAGACTTGTACACCGCGGCCATGCCATCGCTTTGAACTGAATACAGCTTCGATTCGCTTTTGGAAGCAAGACCATCGTATAAAAAAATTAAACGTATCAAACTTCTAAAAACCGATGCGTATAAAACCGTTGAGTATCTACAGAGATATTTTGTCTTCACATCGCTCTCTGACGAAAGAGGAAGTCATATGTTCATAGGAATGACGTTATGCGAAACTGTTTGCATCAAAACTTGAAAATAGGTAAATCTTTACATCGTGACGTAAGATTTGGAAATCTTCAAAATTGTGTTTACGACAGAACTCCGCAAAAAGAGGAACACAGTCTGCACACCATTCAATAGAAGTCACTGCCCAATGATTTTTTTTATTCTCTTTTGTGTCGACCACTGTCCGTAGACAAAGGAGGAAGGTGTGTTGATAATATATTGGGTAAACGGTACACTGACACTGTGTAAAAGTACTCTCCGAATTTAGGACAGGCTACTAATGTAGGTCTCTACTGACTGCGCAGGTATACATTTTAAGACCAATGAAATTAGTGTCATTGAACGTGCAACTTTGTATGGCTTAGGGTAATTGAAAGATCCTATAGTGTGACTGCATAATAATAAAGCAATATCTGTATCCAAGGACCACCATGCTGTTTTGGAGATAAAACTATGTGTTTACAATCTAAAACAGCCGGGTTGGGGTTTTCCTAGGGGCACCCAAGCT
Organism: Ptychodera flava; assembly: GCA_001465055.1. NCBI lineage: Eukaryota > Metazoa > Hemichordata > Enteropneusta > Ptychoderidae > Ptychodera > Ptychodera flava. The sequence goes on along the minus strand of LD353512.1, from coordinate 116,967 downwards.
TTGTCGACCTGTTGTGTTGCTGAAAACTATCATTGTTAGTACGTCACGGTTCAACCCGGAAGGTATCTCGCTCAGCATAAGATAAAAACATCCGTACCACCCAACTCACCTCTTGCTCTTTAGAAAGCCACACAGCGGTGAAACTGTCGACATTTAAAAAGTGAGATGATATTGTTCCGGATTTCAGTGAATGGTGTGGTCTTGAAGGGGACAGGTTTAGTGTCAGTTGACGAGTTGGCGTGACGCGCTGTGACATTAACATCTTGTTTCAAAACAATAAATCAGATATTTCCATGTAGTGCAATGTACCAATAATTGCAATATACGGTCCTATGCTATCTATGCCCCATAGACACAATAGTCTGAAGCCCACAATTCAAATATTACTCTGACTTTTGAAGAAAACCCTTGTAAAATCTACATTTTTTGAAAAAGTATAATGATAACAATTACAGGTAGAAAACGCGTCGGGACGGATTTGCTGACACTAGGATTTTGAAGTGACCTTCTCGTCTGATAAAAGTGAATATTCATTTAAAGTGTGTGCAACGACAGGGAAACTTTTTCAGAATCAAAGATTATCGTTTACATATTTAAGTAATTTTTTAATTTAGTCCAGCTATAAATGAAATTATTTTCAGACCGTCGACTTAAGCTTGGGTCTCCTTATTTTTTTATATATCGACTGAAGGCGCTGAAATCAGTGCTTACAGGTATGTGCAAACACTTTTAAACTGCCGGAGAGCATAACTAACCAAGACATGGGCCCGTATACAACATAAATGGTACAGTTAGTAATTTACGGTCGAAACTCTGAGACTGTGCGTATAAAGATACGCGTTTGCTGCTTCTTTCCAAATTAGCGACAGTGTTATTTTATGGAAAAGCGTTCGTTCAAGCATCAACAATTTAAGTCAACTGTCAGAGGTTGCTCTGCCCAGGATAGTGTCGCTGGTATGAGGAAAAACCATAAGGAGTAATTGTTGTCATCTATGAACAGTAAGATATACAAATAATCGTTTAAGTCATTTACTAACTAGCATGACACTTCACATTGAGTTAAGATGATAAATTTTACAGAAATTAGCAACGCGATCAGAAGTCGACGATCTTATCAGGCCGCTAGTACCGATGCTTCACCATATGAACACTTACAATTCACCAGTGATGGACTTTATATAATAATGTTAGCTCTACTTAGTAGACTCAAGACTAACGTGTTTATTATACGAAAACAACTATAGTCTCGCTTAGGGACTGGACGTAAATTAGCAGGGGGGAGGGCCGGGGGGATTTGGGGGAGGGTCACAAATTTTTGAGCCTCTGTTTGGGGGAGGGTCACAATTTTTTGAGCTCCTCTAAGGGGGAGGGTCACAAATTTTTGGGCTTCACTTGTTGTCGGTGCACTAAAGGTAGAAAGCAAAATTGTTTGCACACTGCCTCTTACTTTCTTTTAAGTGCTCATTTCCAACTCTCTGTGCATCTCTTCCCCACCATTATCTTGAATAGGATTGTCTCTCTTGTTGCTATTCTTATCGCCATAAGTTTGTAGCAAATCCAATCTGTTGTTCCTCAGCTAACTCTGGCTGCCCAGTGTACATGTAGTGTGTTTCTTTAATAAACATTGGAAAGTGTTTTTGCTAAGATTGGGGAACATTGGGAACCCTGGTAAAATTTCTGTTGTCCGCTAGTATGACTGTACTGATATACCAAGGCTAACCCTGGTAAAATGACCGGGGAACCCCGGTAACATTTACCTAGGTACCGCCCTTAACAAAAACACTGCTGGATATTACCACAATCATCTTACATTGTTCCACTGATGTAGTCAATCTTGAACCTATAACTATTTGACAATATTATTTCTCATTCCACTTTTTGTTGATCAACAAAAGTTCCCTCTCTTTCATAAGCCACTTCCCTTTAAAGTTTAAGGCCAAGCTCCACCTGCATCAGTCACTTTTTAGGTACATGAATTTTAGTTTTTAGAGATACTATTGTTTGAAATTAAGAGTAAGCTTTGGTGTGATAATTAATAATTTTGATTCCAGAAAAGTGATTTTAGTATACTTAAATATTTAGGTACAGTCATCTGATTGGTAAGGCTACTTGTGGCATTTTTCAAGTTTATATTGGCTTTACCATGTGGGTACTATCTTTGGAATGGATAATGTTCATGTGTGTTGTGAAGGCAGGATATATGACATTTGTTGAAATTTAATGCGGGTAATTTACACAGTGAATTAGCCATGTTGATCACGTATTCAGATTGAACTTGATTAAATACGGTGATATCCCAATGTCATTTCAGAATATGGAGACTTGATTGGTCATGAAATAGTGTTTGCCACTTCTGTGTCAAATCAGGATCAGTCTATCCTCTATTATCTGGGCTGCTTTCTGTGATATGTTTATGCAAAGAAATGGGGCACAAAAATTGACAAAGTATTGTCAATGCTAAAATACCATAATATCACACTATAGCGTTCAATCCATGACCATACTTTGAATTGATTGCTTAAATTATTGCTTGGATAGGCATAGCTTTTCTGTTGACCTTTCCCCACAAACAGGGCAACATGACCAAAACTTCTCATTGTCTACTGGAACACAATAGTACATTTTGTAAAACTGGATTTGATATGAGTGCAATGAGCACATGTACAGGTATTTTCAGTTCTCTGACTACACAGGTCTATCAGGAATATTATAAAATCCAGAGAATAATGGGGTCATGCACACATGTAGTTCTATATCTGTACCAGGAACACATTTTAAACATACATTGTACTTTCCCATATTTCCTCCCCATGTAGAGATTGAACTGCTCAATACACTGTACATGACCATATATCATTGTTATGGAGAGCAGTGTCACATTGTGTTTCCAGTATTCCCTCAATTGTCAATGTGATGCATTCCAACATTATGAATTTTACTGATATTTTGATAAATATTTAAAAAATGGCAGGCACATGCATGTGCATTAATATAAAATAAAACATTTGAAGAGCATTACTTATCAAAATCACTCTTAATGGAGTATAAGTGTGCTCTATTCCATTATGAGCCAATTTGGACATTCATTATTGGAATTATTGGACAGTCTGTTGAATCATAACATTCCACATC